>CM074490.1:6867355-6881547 GCA_037389245.1 Oryzias sinensis
TGGGTCTTGTCTGGTGTGGTAGATCTACACCTTGGGTCTTGTCTGGTGTGGTAGATCTGAGCCTCTATGGCTCTGGTACTCAGGGCTTGTTCCTGAGCTGCCAGGATGAGTGCTGCAGTGCTGTCCTGTAGGCCAGCCCTTTCTAGCCATTGGTAGGACTTCTTGATATCAGCTACTTTTTTTATATATATATAAATATATATACAGCGGGGAAAATAAGTATTGAACACGTCAACATTTCTCTCAAAAAACATATTTCTAATCAAGCTATTGACACGAAATTTTCACCAGATGTCGGCATCAACCCAAGTAATGCACACATAGAAAGAAATCCAAACATTTATGTCCATAAATGAAGTTATGCGTAATAAAGTGAAATGGCACAGGGAATAAGTATTGAACACGCTTACTGAAATGTATTTAATACTTAATGCAAAAACCTTTGTTGGTGATTCCAGCCTCAAGACGCCTCCTGTATGGAGAAACCAGTGGAATACATTGCTCAGGTGGGATTTTGGCCCATTCATCCACACAAACTGCCTTCAAATCTTCAAGGTTCCGGGGGTCTCTTCTGTGAACCCGGATCTTCAGTTCTTTCCAAAGATTTTCAATTGGATTCAAGTCTGGTGATTGACTGGGCCATTCTAGAAGCTTTATTTCCTTTTTTTCTTCAACCAGTTGAGTGTTACCTTGGCTGTGTACTTGGGATGGTTGTCTTGCTGAAAGATCCACCCTCTTTTCATCTTCAGCAGCCTGGCAGATGACAGCAGATTCTGATCAAGAATGTCTCGGTACTTTTCTCCAGTCATTATTCCTTCAATGATATGAAGTCTACCAGTACCACATGCTGAAAACAGCCCCACGCCATGATGCTCCCACCTCCAAACTTGACTGTTGGTATGGTGTTTTGGGGGTGATGTGCGGTGCCATTTTTCCTCCAAACATGTTGTGTTTTATGACATCCGAAGAGTTCAATTTTGGTCTCATCTGACCAGAGTATCTTCTCCCAGAATGTCATGGGTTTATCCAAATGTTGTGTGGCAAACTCCAAATGAGCTTCAACATGCTTCTTCTTCAGAAATGGAGTCTTGGGTGGTGTGCGTGCATGGAGGCCATGGCGGTTGAGTGCATTACTTATTGTTTTCTTTGAAACAACGGTACCTGCTGATTCCAGGTCTTTCTGAAGCTCTCCACGAGTGGTCCTGGGCTGTTGGAGAACCCTTCTGTTGATTGTTCTGACTCCTCTGTCTGAAATCTGGCGAGGAGCACCTGGCCGTGGCAGGTTTATGGTAATGCCGTGTTCTTTCCACTTCCGGATGATGGCCCCAATGGTACTCACTGGAACTTTCAGAAGTTTAGAAATGCGCCTGTAACCAATGCCTTCAGTGTGTTTTGCAACAATAAGGTTGCGTAGGTCTTTGGACAGCTCTTTGCTTTTACCCATCATGCAATGCTTCTTGTCTAACACTTGCTGGTGAAAAACCTTTTTTAAAAGGCATCAATCAGGACTATACCAGCTGATATTATTTTGCACTAATAGGGGGCAGATTAACCTTCTGAATACTGACAAACTCCAGCTGCTTTCTTGGCTTGCCAGACCTTTTTACCCCTCCTTTTCTTCATGTGTTCAATACTTATTCCCTGTGCCATTTCACTTTATTATACATAACTTCATTTATGGACATAAATGTTTGGATTTCTTTCTATGTGTGCATTACAGGGGTTGATGCCGACGTCTGATGAAAATTTCGTGTCAATAGCTTGATTAGAAATATGTTTTTTGAGAGAAATGTTGACGTGTTCAATATATATATATATATTGGAGCTTCTTGTCTCAAAACTAGCTTGCATTAGTGTGGCCAACTCTGCTCTATTCATATAAGAACACATAAAATTGAATCAAACTAAAAACCCTATTAGCCTAAGAATATACCAGGCTTGGCCTTTCTACAATCTTTCCACAAGATTTCATTACTAGGCAACAGTGAAAGCAAACCTGGATTTGCAGATAAAAGGAGGCTAAATGGAACCAAACAGAAAGGAGGAAACAAAAAATGGACTGTTATCTACCTGAACCTTAATAGATTTGACATTGGACATTAATAAAAGTATGAATGGAGGTGATGGGGTGAAACAAACTACAAAGATATGATCGCTGGTTTGAAAAAAAAAATTCTATGATAATCATGGATCAAATTCTGAAGTCATTCCCAAAGAAGATAATCTATAATTTCCATCTTCACTTTGGGATAAAGGTTTTAGGTCTCACCATTTTAAATAAGCCTATTAAAACAGTTAATGTCTTTAATTGTTTTAAAAGGTACATTTTGCAATAGTAATATAAGAAATCAATGAAGCATTAAGCAATGGAAAGAAACTGACTAGAAATGAAAAAGCTGGAAATGTGTTTTACCTGACGTAGTAAACTGTTTCCCGCATTCCTTACACTTGAGAGGCCCATCTGCAATATGGATTTTTAGGTGAGCCTTAAGGTTTCCCAGCTGGCAAGAAAAGGAAAACAGCTCAGTGGCAAATAAATACAGACCTTTTCCACACAAAAAATAGAAGATCCTGGAAAAATGTATGGATTTTTATAATTCCATTGAAAAATTAATCGTTCACAGAATATAGATGCAGGAACCACTGTTTCATTGAATTCAAGGATTTATCTGTTTGTTCTTACATAAATTGGGGTTCCAGCTCATAAAACTCAACAGATTTCAAAAATTTGGATCCTGTAGAGAAATGTGCCTAAATTCTGCCAGACTTGAATGTTTTAAACAGAGTTTTACCAGCTACTAAACTCAAAGCAACTGCACAGGTTCCCCAGATGTCATTAAGTTGGTTCAGTTGGGTTCAATATGGGGAACACTTCAGACTTAACTATCCAGAAGACCATCACTGATCCCCTCCATAGTCTGGGTAAGCCACTAAAGCTTCTAGCTGAGGAGGCTGGCGGTTAACAGAGAGCTGCAGCCAGGCAGATCAACGGAAAGCCTAATGGAGGGACAACATGTGGCAGGAGCTACAGCAGCTGAAGAGACGACCAACCTTCAGCGAATTTTCAGAAGGTTCAAGAACCAGAAGACGTCCAGTAAGAGTGGAATGAGGTGGAGGAACAGCTTCAAAAACCACCACATTCACAGACTAAACACATTTAGGTTGTGGGATTTTAGTTAAAACGTTGGAATCATAACTATAAAAAACCTCTATGGACGTTTAAAAAAAAATTCTATTTTTTTGTGAGATTCCTTTTAAATGGGCTGTAACATATTAATTTATTAGTGTTCATTTATATTAATTTTTAAGCTAACTCAATATTTGTTGTGAAAAATCTCATTGTGAGCCATTTTATTTTAGGTTTGTGACATAGTGGCACTGTTAAAAATGAAAACATCATTTAAATAGTGGATTTATTAAGTATTCCTAATAAAACAGACCTCCACCTTTTACACCACCAAGGGGGATCATTTTCTATTTCAACTATTTTAATATGGCACAGACGGGGCGAGCGCGGCCGACAGATGTTTGACAGCTCGTCAAACCCGATGACAGGAGTCAGCCAGCTGATTACAGGCTCCAGGGAGCCATAGGAAGGACAGAACCGTTTAAGCTCTTTGAATTCAGCCTTGGTGAGACCAGCAAATCGTATCAGACGGGCTTTTAAGCGGATCATTTTACCACCGTGTAATTATTTTATAGCAATTTACACAATCGTTTGAAATCCCTAAGTGAAAGATGCAGTCAGTCATATTTGGGCTGCAATGTTCAGTGCTGGTGTTGGTCAAGTCCACTTTCTTATTACTATTTTAGACTTCATGATTCCTTCTGCTGAGGCTCTGGATGCAGATGCAGATTTGATCTTCCAGCAGGACCTGGCTCCTGCTCAGACTACTAAAGTATTGAAGATGGGGTTGTCATTTTTGAAATACTTTATTCTGGTTGATTTGATGTGATCATAATCTCGGTCTTTATCTTTTTGCAAAACCGCTCCCCCTTTGCACTAGGACTGCCGCCATTTTTGTAAAGATTCAGAAATAAATACTTGAAATCTATTACGCAGTGGCCCCTGAATGTATATTGTACGAAAGGTTCATTTTTTGAACGGAAAAATGTTTGAGTGTGAATATACTTTTCCATAAAATAATGTGAGTCTAAATATGCAATAAACTGCAAACCATGTATCAGGTAAGTAAAGGTATAACACTGGAGTGGTTTCACTTCCTTCCCCAAAGACATTACCTGGTTAAAGCGTTTGTCGCAGTGTGGACACTTGTTGCCCTTCTCCATGTCATGAATCTCCAGATGTCGCATCTTGGCAGTAGGATCAGAGAAAGATTTCTCACAGTAGTCACAGTGATAGGGCTTCTCGCCACTATGCACCAGCTGGTGGCGTTTCAGATTGCCTGAAGTCGTAAAAAGCTTGCTGCAGACCTCGCAGCTATACCGCGCTTCGCCTGTGTGCCGTTTGTGGTGCAGGTTGAGCAGGCTGATCTGACGGTAGCTTTTTCCACAAGTAGAGCAACTGTACGGCTTCAGAGAACTTGAGAAAGCAGAGCATTTTCTTACTTAAAAAACCCTCAATTTTACGAGCTACAGAGTGATGAATATTTTTCAGAAAAACTGGGAAACTCACCTATGTGTTTTCTCGTGAGCTTTGCAAGCTGCAGGATCAGAGAAAGCTTTGCTGCAGTCTCGGCAGCTGAATGGCTTCTCTCCTGTGTGAATGCGCACGTGTCTCTTGAAATTTCCTGTGTGCGTAAATTTTTTTCCACAGTCCTAAAAAGGAACAAGTACATCATTAAATGTTATCAGTAGACTTGCCTGACATTTGTTTAAACTTTATAATAACAAAGCCTTTCTAACCATGGAAGCTTTAGAAATAAACTGCTGTTGGGGTCTTGTGTCGTTGTTTCTTCCCCCCCTGTATGGGAGGCACTTGGTAGTGTCATCAGGAGACATGGCATAAACTTTCATAGTTATGCTGATGACACCCAGTTATATGTGGCTGTGTCTCCTGATGACATGGGACCCATTGATGACCTTTTAAGTTGTGTTTCAGATATTGAAACACAGATGGGAGAGAACTTTCTGAAGCTCAATCCAGACAAAACAGACAATTGAATTGTTGGTCGTGAAGCTGAGAGGGAAAGGTTCCAATCCTATTTATCAACTTTTAATCTGAACGTGTGCAGTAAAGTCAGAAACCTCTGTGTGGTTTTAGATGCAGATCTTACCTTTGAAGCACACAAAGCTACAAAGACTGTCTTAGAAATATGGCCTGAGTGAGATGTTTTCCTTCCAAAGCCAGTGCTGATTTTTTTATAACATCTAAAATAGATTATTTTAACGGTCTTTTTTCTGGTATTAAGAAAAATACTATCAACCGGCTGCAGCTTGTACAAAACTCTGCTGAACGCCGTTTAACTAGAACCAGAAAGAAGGAGCACATTACTCCACTTTTGAAGTCTTTGACCTGGCTCCCAGTCAGCTTTAAGCTCGATTTCTAGGTTCTTTTATTAGTTTGCAAAAGTTTCAATGGAACTGGCCCCTTTTTTTATAGGATTTAATTTTAATTTGTGACCCTCCCAGAGCCCTCAGCTGGTGGTCCCAAAGGTCAGAACTAAAACCCAAAGCGAGTCCTCATTTCAGAACTGTGGGTCTGTGGAACAGCCTGAGGACGTGAGGGCTTCATCCACTGTGGAGGTTTTTAAGAAAAAGCTCAAAATGCGTGTTTGTAGTAATGCTTTTACAAATGTTTAACTTGTCCACATGTTTTCCTATGATTTCATAAATTCTATCAACAATTAATTCAATTTATTTTGATTGTACTGGTGGGATGTGTATGTTTTTATGATGTGTTTTTATTTATCTATTTTATTTCATTAGTAGTAGCAGTATTTTCTTCTATTTTAACTACTATTTTTTGTATCTTACTAATCTCTATTTTATTATGGGAAGCACTTTGAGATGCTCTGTAGCAGGAAAAGTGCTATACAAATAAAGTTGAGATGAATTGAATTGTGTTGGGGAGGCTACCGATAAGTAAGGGTCTGGGGTATTTGGTTGACTAGAACTCCCACTAAGGTCTAGATGAGCACCTCAAACTGGGTGAGTGCCGGTCTAAGCCCCCAAAGGCTGCTTAAAGGCTGTTTCTTAGTGAGGTGCTTACCAAGCTCTTCTCTCAGCCCATGAATCAAGAAGGCCAGCCCCAGGACTTTGGTGTGGCCTGGAATGCTTCTACAAAAATCAACCAGCTAAGACGCCAGGTCCTTTACCCTCAGAGGGGGGGTCTAAAGTAGGTACGACTACTCCAATGAACATGCTGTTTTTAAAATGTTCCTGCAGTCTTTTTCTCATGATGCAGGACAATTATAAATTAATTTGACCTTAAAACTGCGTTTCTGAATATTTCATTATTCATATTGGGGAGAATCAGATTAAGAAATGCTGTTGGAAAAAGCTCTCAGCTCTGATGCAGCAACTGAAATGGGCGGGCCAAAGTCTGCCTGCTGCGCTCTATTCTGATGCAGACGAGAAGGAACCAAAGCCTAGTCATGTGCATTACTGTATGTGCACGTCTTTCAATATCTGTATATCTGCTGCCATCTCTGTGTGCACATGTAAGACTTTGTGTATGAGTGTGACTGTGTGTACACAGGTGTTTGTCTAAGTGTGTGAGTATGTATGTTTTCAGACGTCTCACCTCACACCTGTGTGTGACAGAGCTGTACGGCTTTGATTCGGACCGGATGGTCCCACATGATAACTGAACATCTCTGTCACTGGACCCATCAGCTTCCTCGCTATTGTGGTCAGCTTCCACCTCATCATCATCATCATCATCATCATCATCATCATCATCAGCCACCATGTCACTTGTCTCCCAAGAGTCGTCCTCCTCTTCCCCAGAAATCTTTGCCGGCTCCTTCCCCTTCTTCTTTATTTTAGACGTTAGAACAACATCTTCATCCGAGTCATTTTCTAAAGAAGCAACAGCAGAAAAACATTTGAATGTGAATTAATGGGAACAATATTAATAAAAAAAAAGGTCCATTCTGCTAAAGTTAATTTTCTCCAATGAAATTTGAAACACAAGTTAAAAATGCAATTTTCTTTTTTGATATTTTATGTCTATTGTGGTGATTCATCATTATTTTTTCTCTATTTATAACTAGTGTTAACCTTCTTTAAAACCAGATCACACTGGTTAATTGTGCAATTAATAAAAAGTACATAAATAATTTACAAATATATAATTTGCTAGCAATTCGTATCTGGACAGAAATTAAACACTGCTGTGCAGCGTAAGATAAGATGTGCTTTGAACTTATTCTCTAATAAACAGAGCTGACTGCAGATCTGTCAATAAGGAAAAGATTTTGGTAAAAAATCTGATTTGGCGGCGCCACTGCAGAACACCAACACCCACCTCAATCACCAGGAGGTCGGCGCCATCAGTGTTTGACTGTGCGTGGGTAAATGGGACTGTAAGTCTCTTAATACGTAAATGCCGTTTACCATAAACAAGGACACCTGATTGGAAGGAATCCTAACCAATCAGCATGAATCCACTTGTCTGCCATTGGCCGCTTTGGTGACACATTTGTAACACTGAGCTCAGAGTTTGGAACAGAAAAAATAAAGATGGAGAGAAAGCGAAAGTCGAGAGAACGTGTCTGAAACAACACTATCAACCAGCTTTCTGAAGACCACAAATGCAGAAATGTATTTTGTAACCACAGAAAGAGATTTACACTCAAATGTTTGACAGTTGGAAAGTTTTAGTTTCAAAGCACTATGTTCTAATAGCAGTTTAGGATATATCTTGAAAACAAAACTGTGACTTTTGTTCTCATTTCAACAGCACAAGTATAACATACTTATACGGAGGGGGGGGGCAAAAAAGTATTCAGTCAGCCACCAATTGTGCAAGTTCTCACTTAAAAAGACGAGAGAGGCCTGTAATTATTATCATAGGTAAACCTCAACTATGAAAGACAAAATGAGGAAAAAAAATCATATTTGTTCAGGTCGATCAAGCGTTAGCATTAGCTGTCCTATAGGAAATACCATTATACGTTAGCATCAATCTAGTAGACTTTTGCTTTACAGTGATCCCTCGCTATAACACGGTTTACTTTTCACGGTTTCGCTACTTCACGGATTTGCATCGTGTATTGCATTCTGCATTCTGATTGGCTAAAAAAAAACCCATTGAAAAGAGTGCGACAACAACTGTCAATCACTGTTCTCCTGAACAAACACAGCTGCACCGCAGGCTTCAAGAAGAAAACACTGCAGAGCGGAGTCAGGATGCAGCGGCTCAGTCTGAAGAGCAGTAAATACACCTGAGTCACTATTTATCCCACTGTACTTTGTATTTTTTTCATAATCATTTTACATTTTCTTTCGTTTAATCCAATTACTCGGGTCGCGGTGGGCGGGGCTAATCTCCGCGATTTGAAGTCTTCTGTTCACATTGATGATTAAAATTATTATTTGACAGAATGTTGAAAAAACGTTTCTAAAGTACTTTGATTTGTGAAACAAATGCTTGAGCCTGTAAAATAGTTTGTTCTTTCTTTTCAATGTATAATAGAGGTTTTAATTGTATAAACAATAGTTAAAAAAAAAGGTTTCTACTTCACGGATTTTGCCTATCACAGGTTCTTTTTGGAACGTAACCCCCGCGAAAAACAAGGGTTTACTGTACCACTGTTTCCAGTCACCAGTAAAGAAAAGGCATAAAAGATCCATCTCTACTTTTAAGGATCGATTTTTGATTTGTTAAACTTGGATCGATTCAGATCGATTAATTGGTTTATCAACCCAGTCCCACTTGAAAACTAAACGTAAGAAACCAATACAAATAATGATGCTTTATTTAAATAATAAATTATGCTCTTAAAAGAAATCAACACAAATAAAAGACAAAAATCTTAGCTGCTTTAGCTACTTACCAGCTGGGAATTCTCTGTGAAGAGATTTTCTGATTCTTCTTCCTCGAGAGCTCATATAAAAAGAGCTGCCACATGGTTTGGACTGGGATTCTGTTATTCAAATGACAAATGTCAATGTTAGTCTTGAGTCTTCCCTTTGTTAACTGTTATATGACCGCTGCATGCTTAGATATTTACTGGGCGTGTAATCAGCATCCAAGACGTCGTCCTGACATCCAGAAGCTTCTGGAATTGAGCCGTCATTTCCCCTTTTCACTGATGTCTTTTTAAGGGTACAAAGCAGAGAGGTTTTGGGGGGCCGTCCACGCCTCGAATGTGTTCTACCAAGACCACACTGAGAAGCGTTTTCTGGCCTCTGGGCAGAGATGTCTGCACCTTCCTGGGTTTGCATGAGTGTCTGATCATCAGCAGAAGTGCTGAGAGGATGCTCCTCAGCCGGTGCCGCCACTTGTGGCACACAGTTCGCAGTTTCACACTTCTGCTGTGTTTCCGCTGTTTTCTCTTCTGGAACTGGAATTATTAAAGAACAAGGGGGCATTTAAGAATCTACAGTCACTACTTTCACAACTTTGGCCCATGGGCTGGTTCAGGCCGTGCACCTCAGCTATGACTATCAGTATGTTGATGCTTGATACAGGTGAAAATGCAATTAAGTATCTATGTCTTTACTAATTAGATATAAATATTAATTCATAAATTGGCAACATTTATGAATTTTTGAATTTACTGCTAAAAAAATCAAATGTTCCTTGAAAACATAGTCTCTGCTGTCTCACTGTTCAAAAGGCATTCAAAGACCTGACTCACCAACTCCAAAATCAAGTGTTATGACAGACGGGGACGGATTTGCCATGGACTGGAATGCAGAACAAGCATTTATGATTTCCTGCATCTGTAGAAAATGGGCCACAGAAAGCACTTCTTCCACATTCTGAGGATTTAAATTCAGCTTAGAAGTGTACATAAAATCCAGGACTTGTCCCAAACCTTCAACAACAAGAAAGTGTTGGGAATATTAGAGAACATGCAATAGACGGCCTTTTTTTGCTTTTCGAGTAAGCTGAACAAAATACTGAGTGCTGTTAATACAGCCTTACCAGAACCCACCTGCTGCATTGCTTATGTCCAGATGAACCACATCTTTCTGGTCCAAAAAGAGAGTGCGGAAGTACACACTGCAGGCTGCCAGCAAAGCTTTGTGGGCCTTGAAGTCCACCCCATCCACAACAAAGGTGCAGTCACACAGCAGGCCCTGTTTGCGCTGGCGATTCAGCTGCTCCAGTACATCTCCACTGTGCCATGGGAACTCCATGGCTTAGGGGGGGCTTTGCTGATGCAGGCTCTGTAAAAAAAAAAAAAAGCCCATTTATTTTTTTTTTAAATTTTCTTATCTGCTTTAGTTTGATTGGAAACCATTTCATTAGTGCAAACAATCTGATGTGGAACTCAGATCAACGTTAAACAGCAACTTTTTTAACCAATATCTACATAGAGCTCGAGTTCCGTAAAGTTCATGGTCGCTGTGATTAACTAACTTCTTAGGTTCTTCTATTATCAGACAGTTGTGTTTTTTCACATACCTGACATGAGTCGTCCAAAGGTAGTGATGTGACATATATAAAAACAGATGATTGTGACTGAGACGGAGTGACAGGTGACTCTGCCCCTTTATTTCTTACTCCACGTGGGGGAAAGCAGGAAGGCCTCCTCATCCAAGTTTAAGATGGAAGTGTGGGATCGCTTTCGGATCTCCACCGCATCCATAATCCCTCTACAGCACGTGTCAAACTCCAGACCTCAAGGGCCGGTGTCCTGCATGTTCTCTAACCAAACTGCCATTGAAGCTCCTTATTGGCTAAACTCACCTGATCCAGGTAATCAACAGCAGATGAGCCAGGATTTCTGAAAAACCAGCAGTTTTGTTTTTGTTTTGTTCAATCTTGTCTTTTGGATGTACCAGGAGTTGCCTGAGTTTTTATACAGTTTGACTGGGGTGCTGATGTGATGTTTTTTCATGGCCCTCTTTATGTGTTCTGTTGCTCCTCTGATGTACGGTAAGGTGACCATTCCTATGTTTTCTGTTAGACAAAGGGTTAGGGTTACTTTTACCAGCGGACAAAGGCAGAACCACAGTAATCCTGTACACAGAATACAAAAAGGAAATGAAAGAGATGCTTCAAGACCAGACAAGACTATGAGGTCCTAAAAAAGATCCAGTTACAGGAAGAAAATAAAATAGATAAACAAACCTACAACCACCTCATACCAACCCCCAGACACTTCACAGTAAGGACAACAATCTGCTCCAAAGATTGTGAGCTGCTAGCTGTTAGCATCCGGCCTTATTACCTACCCCGGGAGTTTACGCAGGTCCTGGCCCTCTGTGTTTACATCCCACCAGGAGCGCACGTGGAGACAGCGCTGGAGACTGTGGTCACAGCAGTAACGGACCTCCAATCCCGACATCCCCAGGCAGTCGTGGTGATTTCAGGGGACTTTAATCACATCACTCTGGACTCATCGCTGCCATCCATGTGTCAATACGTGGATTGTGCTACACGCGGCAACAACACAATCGACCTACTCTATGCCAACATCGAGGAAGCATACAAAGCCACGCCCCTTCCCCCTCTCGGCAAATCAGATCACATACTGATCGCTCTACAACCCAGGTACACACCCCTGGTGAAGAGAGAGCCTCCATCAACCAGAATAGTAAGGAGGTGGACACCAGAGGCGGAGGAGGAGCTTAGAGACTGTTTTGACAGCACAGACTGGAGCGTGCTACTGGACCACCACGGTGAGGACATCGAGCAGGCGTCACAGTGTCTGACAGACTATATCCATTTCTGTTTGGATATTGTGATGCCCACAAAGGCAGTGCGCTGTTATGCCAACAACAAGCCTTGGATCACCAGAGAAACGAAGGAGGTCTTAAACAAGAAAAAGAGAGCCTACAAAGAAAATAATCTGGAAAAGAAAAAAGCTGTACAAGCTGAGTTGAGGTGCTGTCTGAGAAGCTCCAGAGAAAACTACAAAGCTAAGATAGAGGGGAAACTGAGAGCAAACAACATAAAAGAAGTGTGGGATGGAATGAAAACAATCACAGGGTGTAAAAAAGGGACTGCATCTGGAGGAGACAGTGTGGAGCAAACCAATGATCTAAATTATCATTTTAATCGGTTTAATTCATCCGCACACCCCACACCTACCTCATCCTGTGCCCCCCTATTCCCTCCTCATCCTACAAATGAACCTGCACCGGTGGAATCAGCTCTTCCTCACTACATCTCTCTTACTGAACATCAGGTAAGAAGAGAGCTGAAGAAACTGAAGACCAGGAAAGCAGCAGGCCCAGATGGGTTGTCCCCCAGGCTCCTGAAGACATGCGCAGATGAGCTAGGAGGTCCTCTCCAGCATCTCTTTAACCTGAGCCTGCGCCTTGGTACAATACCAACACTCTGGAAGACCTCATGCATCGTTCCTCTGCCCAAGGTCAAGCAGCCGAGGGACAATAAAGACTACAGACCAATTGCACTGACCTCTCACATAATGAAAACCATGGAGAGGTTAGTGCTGCAGTTGCTGAAGCCCCAGGTGCAACATGCCCAGGATCCATTGCAGTTTGCATATAGGGAGAAGGTGGGAGTGGAGGATGCCGTTCTGCATCTCCTTCATCGCACGTTGACTTACCTTGATGAAGGGGGGTGTGCAGTGAGAATGTTGTTTTTTGACTTCTCCAGTGCATTTGACACAATCCAACCCCCAATACTGCAGGAAAAACTCAGGAGTATGTCAGTGGAGCCATACTTAATATCCTGGATCATGGACTACCTCAAGGACAGACCCCAGTTTGTCAGAATGGGGGCCAGCCGTTCCAGAACACTCTGCAGCAGTGTGGGAGTACCTCAAGGCACAGTTCTCTCCCCGATGTTGTTCGCTCTGTACATGGCCGACTTCCAACACAACACGGAGGCTTGCCACATCCAAAAATTCTCGGATGATACCGTTATTGTGGCCTGCATTAGGGAGGACAAGGAGCTGGAGTACAGACAGCTGGTGCAGGATTTTGTTCTTTGGTCCAAGAAGAACCAGCTCCAGCTGAACATCAGGAAAACCAAAGAACTGATTCTGGACTTCAGAAGACAACCCCCTATCTCCCAGCCAATATGTATAGACGGTGACCTGGTGGAGACAGTCACGTCCTATAAGTACCTGGGAGTGGTGCTGGACAAGAAACTGGACTGGAACGAGAACACCACCCTGCTCAGCAAAAAATGTCACTCCAGGATGTACTTCCTGCGAAGGCTGGCCTCTTTTAACATCTCCACCAAGCTTCTCAGTATGTTTTATCAGACGGTGATTGAAAGTGCTCTGCTGTACGCTGTGGTGTGCTGGTGCGGCACAAGCAAGAGAAACCTGACCCGCCTAAATAAGATCATCAGGAGGGCTAGCTCTGTTGTGGGACTGAAGTTAGCCACAGTGGAGGAGGTGGCTGAACAACGAACATTGTCCAGACTTCAGGCAATTATGAACAATGTTACACACCCTCTGCATGACGCCTTCAGTGAAAGGAAGAGCAGCTTCAGCAGCAGACTTTTATCACAACGCTGCACCACGGACAGACTTAGAAAGTCTTTTGTCCCACGAGCCATCAGACTGCACAACACTCTGTGTTGAGAGCTTTTATTCTTGCTTCTGGTTTTTGATTAAGCTGAATTTCTGGGAAACATGACATGTTTTTAGGAATTGTTTATACTTGCTTTTATTCTTTTTATCCTTTTATATTTTAATATATTTATTGTGTTTTTATCTGTTTTAGGAATGATTGTGTTTTTAAGTATGGGCAGCTGGCCACTTACAATTTCCTTCGGGATTATTAAAGTCTATCTATCTATCTATCTATCTATCTATCTATCTATCTATCTATCAACAGCCAGCATCCTCCCTCAGATCTATGGCACTCCAAAAATACATAAACTCTCTCTGCTCAGATAGTCTCCCTGGATGGCATAAGTATAGCCCCCAATTCCACAGAAACCTTGGGGTTTTATTTGTCCAGGATTTATCATTTAAGGCTCACATATCTCAGGCGTGTAGAACTGCCTTTTTCCATCTGTGGAATATTGCTAAGATCAGAAATATACTTTCTAAGAGTGATGCTGAAAAACTCATCCATGCATTTGTTACGTGGAGGCTGGATTACTGTAACTCCTTGTTAGCAGCGTG
>CM074490.1:6906331-6934553 GCA_037389245.1 Oryzias sinensis
GCTCATGGAAGAGAGGCCGACTCAGTTTCTACATTCAAAGTTAGACTGAAAACATTCCTCTGTGGACAGGCTTATTGTCAGACTAGTTAGTATTCAGAGATTATTTAACTTAATGTTAAGTTGTTTAAATTAAACTTAATAATAACTATGTGTTTTAAAAGGCTGCTGGAAGTTGAAGCTGGGGTAACTATGGTGATCTTCACTGGTGTCCATGGATTACATGAAATCTTTCCACCTTTATCCACCTTCGTCATGGTAGGGAGAACACCTCAATGGAAGGGGGGGGGGTCATCTAAGATAGCACAAGGGTTAAACATTGAAGACTGAGTTGTACTTTGTCTTTTACCCTCAACCAACCTGAATTGGTGTGCATCTCATTCACATTGGTCCAATAAGAGCAAACAAGAGCCACCCTGGCAGCTTGATTATGGTCAAGTTGTAATTTTTTTAGATGCCCCTGTGCAGCACTAGATCAAATGACTGGGCAAAACTCCAGATGTGACAAGACCAGAGACTGTACAACTGTCTTCATGACTGAGGTGGACAATAATGCGCACACCTCCGAGCCAAGGCAATTCCTCTGCCCATGTTGGATACTATATGATTAGTCTGATCTTTCCAAGAGAGCTGACCATCCAATTTGATGCCCAGAAGCTTGGTTTTAGTCACTTGATCAACCAAACTATTGCAAATACTCAAATTCAGGTAACATGGTGCATTCAACAAATATTTTGTACAATGAATTTTGTTTTACATGTACTAAGAACCAATTTATTCAACTTAATCCAATTGGTAATTGAAGTAGTTGCACAGAATAAAGTTGCGTCATCTGCATACCACTTCTGCATTTCTCACCTCCTGGCACAGATCATTCACAAACACGGAAAATAAAAGTGGACCCAAACATCTACCTTGTGGATTACCACATGATATAAACTTTGTTTCAGACAAGCTACCATTGAAGAGGAATTTCTGTGTTCTGCCATTAAGATAATTTATTATCAGTGAAAAAGACTACTGTGATAATCCATAACATTGGAGCTTTGCCAACGCTTTGCCAAGCTTTGTCCACATGAAGGAGGGATCCTCCCCCAGGACGGACAGGCGATTTACCAGAACTCTTAGAGAAGAATTAACTTATCTAAATCTACAACTACATATATAAAGTCGAGCAAACGAGCTTCATCCAGTTGTGGTTGGGGGGACAGTCAGGGGGGCGAGTCGAGCCGGAGACAGGAACCACAGCCAGGAGCAGGAGCAGAGACGAGGTACTCGGTCAGTGGTACCGGCACGGTCAGTGGTCTACCATATGTACCAATGCTGTATTGGTTGAATCACCTGGTCTGTAGGCATGCTGTGCACTAGTAAACAGATCATTTGAGATAAAATAGTGTAGCATTTGATTAAATATCAGCCTTCAAAAATTTTTACTCAAAACAGGGAGAACATGAACTGGTCTGCAATTTGAAGCAGTTAACTCTGACTTTTCATTTATAATTAGAGAAATAATCTTTGATTGTTTCCGTTGGTCAGGAAACACTCCACTGATCAGTGCTCTATTAAAAATATGACATATTGTTTTTTTCCAAAACATTTGCAACTATTTTAAAGATTCTACCATCAATGTAATTGTAACCCAGGTGATGTCTACTGGCTTTGTTTTGCCTGCCTTGCCCCTGTATTTTTCTCCTTCCTGGTCACTCTGTATTTCCCGCGGCGGTGACGTCATTTGGTCACATGGGGCGGTCGGCCAATCACGAGCGTTTATTCCGTGACGTCACAGCATCACGCAACACGGCGCAGCCAATCACGAACGCATATAAGGGTACAGGAAGTCAGCAGTGTTAGATGCATTGGGAGGCCAGATGAGACAAGGCACAGGTATGATTTAAGTTAGTTTCCTACTTTACTGCTCTATTTTCACTGGATGTTTTTTGTGATGCATGGTATGTCACAGGGGCCCTCTATCCAGTTCAAAACAAAGAGCATTTGGAAGTGATTTTTGGCGAAAATTGGTGAGTCAATAGTTTGTTATGCTAATGTAGCTTAGCCACTGTCACTCATTAACATGGAAGCTATTAGCATGGCTTCTCATCAAGCTTTCTGCCTGTTTCATCTAAACCTGAAAAGGGGTACGTACCCAAATGTAAAGAATGTGTTGAATTAGTGATGTATTTGCTATTGCTCATTTAATGTTTGGAATTGAATGTGGTGCAATACGTACTATATTTTTATGAATTGTGTGCACACTGGATTTTGTTAACTGGCAAGGGAATGTTTTTTTTTCCTGCTTGTTGATGTGAAGTAAACATAGATTTAATTGAGACTCTGGTCCCGTTACCCAGGCCAGGTCCATGATGGCGAGCTAGACCCTGGAACCTGAACCATCAGACAAGCCGCATCTTCCCGCCAAGCCGGTAGGGGGCTCCTAGTAGCCCAGTTGAAACCAAAGACCTCTGACCCAGTTTATGCCCACACCATCGCTTTAATGAACTATATTCAAACTGAATTCACGCTTCCCAGTGCACTTACCTTCCTCTGAACTGTGGGCGAGTTGGTTTTTCTTTGTGTTTTTGTTTCTATGGTGCAACTAAAAGTTGCCGGACTCGAGGACATGCTACAACAGTCATGCCTTTGTAAATGTGAAACATTTTGAACACTTTTGTGTATATATCTGAATGGCCATTCATTGTTTCTTTTCATTATTGACTATCACTGTAAATAAATTGCCCCACACCAAACAACAACTTCAGTTTCCTGCCATTCCCTCCGAGAGTCGAATTTCAGTCTTCTGGTCATTAGCCCATTTAGTTCTTTCTTTCTTTTTTGTGTGTGACACAGTTGCTACATAATCAATACCTGGTTTTTTTTATCATCAGGTAGTGAAAGAAGCAAATTTTGAACATTATTGTCACTAACAATGTCGAACACCAAGGAACAAGTTTTATTTTCCATTATCAATTGAATATGTTGACAAGGAGAGTTTATATCCTAAGCTGTCATGGAGGATCTTAGCTTTTCAACTTTCTTTAATGAAAAAGTTATTCAAATTATTGGCAATATCAAATGGTTTACTGACAATAATACCACCAATTTCTATATTCAAATTAAAAGTCTTTGTTTTTTTGCACATCTCGTCTTGTAACACTTTCCACAATCGTTTACTGTCATTCATGGAACCACAGATTTTTTGTCTAAAATATTCTTTTTTTTAAGTTTCATTTTGTAACTTTGTTCCTTAATATGCAATAGTTTGTACTATCCTTTACATGTTTAGAATTGGCAGCAATATTTCTGGTTATTTAGCCTGATTTAGGAGAGAGAAAAACACGTTTTTGTTTTTTAAATGAATATTTACACTTTTGAATTCATGTATTTGTAAATGTTACATTTACTAACTTAATATTTTCAATTGGCACCCCTTTTTTTGCTTACTAAATGCTATCAAAGTTACAGGAAAAACATAACATCATCAGTCAGCTGCATAACGACACAGTTGATGTTTTAAAGACATTCTTCTCCAATTTCCCTTGCCTTGATCTTAAACCAGCTCTTTTTTGAACCTGTAATTTGGAAGAAACATCAATTGTTGTCTGTTAAAGTATCTTCCTCTGCCATCAAGTAACATATCCCGTAAGCATTCTAACAAAAGCTTCCCAAAAAAAGATAACCAAGAATTTTTTTTTCTGTTGGAGACATACCTCAGAGGAAGCTAATGTGGTTTATTTCAAGCAATTAAGTGGAAATAATACACAAAAGCAATATAATCATCAGTTATACATTTATACAGTAACTAATCAAACTTTGGATAATTAGATATATTAATAAATATTGCTTGAAAGGGAGTGGAAGGAAGCAAACATATATAATCTCATAGCTTTAAAGACATGTAACTTTATAATCAGATTCCTTCTTTCAAACTGAATGGTTTTCTCCAGACTCCTGAGTATCTTTATGTGGATAGTATATTCACTGAACAGGAATACTGGTCCAGCCATAACTTGGTCGTAATAAACACAATTTTCAGACACACGGGTGTCCTTCAAGGTACATGATGCTTGTTATCTTGCTCAACGTTCCAACAAGCAAACGAGGCGTGATAGGTGAGTTTGACTTAACTTTATTAACAGTCAGTTTCTACATCATTTGAATGCATGATAGAAAAACACAAAACCATTTAAAAGCACGTTGGGGATTGCAGTTCCCTCCCTGGGTTGTTAGATAACCCAAATTCCACTTTCCGTTCACTGGCTCCCTGTGCATCTTAGAGCTCACTTTGAGAGTCCTTTACTTGCTTTAAAATCTTTCAACGATTTTGAACCACCCTTAGTTCCTGTCAACCTGCTCCCCCGTCTGGTGCCTTAGGTAAGCTGATAAGCTTTTAAGGACTGAGCTTTTTCAACCTGTTCACCAAAGTTTTGAAACCCAATACCAGTGAGCAATTGGCACGCATTTTTACAATGACATCAATTCAATTAAAGCCTTTTATTTGACAGCTGTTATTCTCCATAAGGGTTCATGACATATAAGTAATAAAAAAAATCAATGTTATCTAAAACCTCTAAATATGTTTTTAGTGAGCAATAAGCTGGAACACTGCATTAAAAACAAAACAAACATTATTTGTGGTTTGTTTTATTCACATACACTCAAAGGCCACTTTGGTCTTGCCTAGAGACCCACACTAGATCATTTTAGTTGCTCATTGCAACCCCTGTGAATCCAACCCCGATTTCCTACTTGCCAGTACTGCACCTTAGCTATTGAACAAACACGCATTTTATACTTCAGACATGTCTGCATAAACACAAACATCCATTTTGACTGGTTCCAGCTAAGAGTAAGACAACAGGCACTCAAAAAAACCACTGGTTCAAACCGAGGTCTGCAGAAGAGCATCTCTGAACGCACATGTCTAACCTGGTGGCAGATGGACTACAGCAGCAGAAGACCACACTGGGTACCACTGCTGTCAACTAAGAACAGGAAACTGAGGCTACAATTCACAAAGACTCACCAAAACTGAACCATAGAAGATGGAAAAACGTTGTCTAGTCTGATGAGTATCCATTCTACTGCCACATTCAGATGGTTGGTTTGGTTGGTATCAGAACATGAAAGCATGGATCCATCCTGCCTTGTATAAACGGTTCATGCAGGTGGTGGTGGTGTCATGGTGTGGGGGATATTTTATTGGCATACTTTGGACCCCTTATTACCAATTGAGCATGGTTCCAACGCCACAGCCTACCTGAGTATTGTTGCTCATCCCTTTCTGACCACAGTGGACCATCTTCTGATGCTATTTCCAGCACAATCAGGCTCCATCTCATAAAGCTGGAATCATCTCAGATGGTTTCTGGAACATGACAATAAATTCTCTGGACTCAAACGGCCTCCACAGTCACCAGATCGCAGCCCAGTAGAGAACCTTTCGGATGTGGTGAAACAGGTGATCGGCATCATGGATGTTCAGCAGACAAATCTGCAGGACCTGTGTGATGCTGTCATGTCAATATGGAACAATGTCTCTGAGGAATGTTGCCAGTACCTTGTTAAATTTATGCCACCAAGGATTAAGGTGGTTCTGAAGGCAAAATAAAAAAGTGGCTAGTAGGTGTAGTTTGACTAAGGAATATTTTCTCGCGACATCAGACTAAATATCTGCAAAGAAACTGACAAAAGAAATCAGCAACAAAAGGCATGGCTGTTGTAAGGTGGATGTTGAACATTTCAGAGGTTGAAAACATATTCAATAATACAAATAACCCTTGTTCTATCCTAGTCACTTTAACATTGGGAGTTGGGTCATCTAGACCCACTAGACAGAGCTCTGAACCTTTTTTCTTCAATGATTTGTGATCTTCACTGGTGTCCATGGATTACATGAAATCTTTCCACCTTTATCCACCTTTGTCATGGTAGGGAGAACACGTCAATGGAAGGGGGGGGGGTCATCTGAGATAGCTCAAGAGCTACTAGGAACAGAAATGTATGTGATCGGTTTGTGTCGAGGCATTTTGTCTCTCTAGATTTTGATCTCAGTGCGGAACGTTTGTATAATGTCGTGCTTGACTTGGTTCCTCTGTGCACAGATCGTCAAGGTCCCTTCAGGGCCCAGAGATGATGTCACAGTGGTAGGGTCCACATCCTCTGGTAGTTGGCACTTATGCGTGAACGTGTTCATTACTGAACCATCCTGAGCCAGCTGCAGAGCACAGATGGTCAATAAGGACTTTTCATATTGTAAATGAACACAACAGTTCCAATAAAACATTCCAATTATTTGATCCTTTTGCTTGGGATTTAGTCTCAGTGACAACAATCCTTTCAAAGTAAATGCTCTGCAGTGCTTACCTTCTCTGCGTGAACTTCTATCTGGCTATTGGATGTAGTAACTATGACGTCTTCAGGAGCGAAATCTCGCACATCAACTGTAAACTGGTACGTGTCCCCAACGGTTTTGATATTTCCAGGCCCACCTGAAAAAAGCAAAAGAGCCATGTTAGACAAAAGTAAAAAAAAAAAGCCTAGCTGCCGATTCTTTTTTTATAGTTCCACAACCTCATTGTGTTTAGATTAAAGCCCTAAACTGCAGATGTGGCCACAGATCCCTGGAAAACTTCAAGACATCTCAGTCCAGAAAAGATAACAAGCCTCAATGAGGTTGTGGAAAACCAGCCTTGAAACCAGTGGCAAACCACTTGCACAAGTGTCCACCAAATGTGGCATATACTAAGACGACACTGTTGTTCTGCATAGGTCTGAACCAGTGGCGGCTACTGGTCTGTCAGAGAGGAGAAGCTTATGAATGAATGAAGGAATGAATGAATCAAGGAACGATCTAAAAAACAAATTAAACTCTGTTAAACTGAAACAAGGACTGTGGTGTGTACTTGTTTGAAATGTATCATGAAAATCAAGCAATTTCTCCAAGCAAATATCAAAGAAATAGGTTGCAGCAGTTTTTATTTCAACTGAACTTGAGAAATCCGAGATGGGCCTGAGCGAATAGCTTCAGTGATTCCTTATAGTACAGAATTGCTGTCAGTCAAAAGGAGACAGTCCAGGCCAGCCCACTCCCCATTCCCCCCCAGAGACGCTGAGCGTCCGTGGGCGGAACATAATCGCAGCGTTTATCCAATGACCGTCTAGTTTCGAAGCGCTGAAAAAAAACGTTCAAAGCAGCCCCATTGAAGTCAATGGACGCTGGGCTTCAGTAGGGAAATGCACTGTGACACTGTAGGAATGTATGAGAAGTAAATTGAGCCAGCCGCCTGCTATCTGTGACTGATTCTGAACGAACTCGTCTTTGAGATGAACGTCTTCTAACCCATTTTTAGTCAATAAAATGTTAATACAATAGTACATATTTGATCATTAATTTTGTGCCATTATAAGGGAAGCCGCGCTTCCCTTGCAGTCCTAAAGAAATCGCCACTGCTCTGAACCCCCTCAGCAAATAACAAACAAGACATTGAGAGCCAGAATGGCAGAATGAAAAAAAAAGAAATTTAGCAAATGTCAGTGTGTGCTAGTTGTCAAGAACTTATTTGTATAAAAATGCACAAAATAAGTATTTAGCTCCAACAAACAAGAAGAAAACTGCCCCTCATGAAATTTGTTTTGGTCTTTAAGAAACTATTTGATCCTTCACTTATTAGTTGTATTAATGGAACCTTTTTGAAGTGTTTTTTGTATAATAGATTCCCTTAAACAGTCAGACAGGAACCTCTCTATAACATCAGAGAGCTAAGAGCAGAACTATTGATTGCAAAATTAGGGGTCTCAAATTAACATGTTAATCGTGATTGATCAATTATCAATTAGTGGGGGTCTTTTTATTTAGTAAATCTAATTTTTAATCTATGCTATTGTGTGTTAGGAATGATTCCTGCAGAGGTGTCTGTTATCATAAATTAACGGACGACACTGAGGCCTGATCGCATATTACTTTCATGAAGTCTGTTTATTTCTTAACAATGCACACTTTAAAGAGCATTGTTCCACACTTACGAAAGGAATATTAAATCAATTTCAAGCAGGCCTACTTTAATCTGACATGTTTTCACCATTTTGCTGCAGCAGCGGCCTTGGCATAGGTTAACAACAAGTGCTACTGAACCTGTTGAAATTGGAAATTGGACTAATGTTGGTGGGGGAAAGAGAGAAGGAAGGTGTGTTTGTATGTAGAGAGAGAAAAAGACAAGAAGGAATGTAGGAATTGTTAAAGTAGGAACTTTAAATGTTGGAACTTTGACACTTTGGAAAGAAGAAAGCTGGACATCCTTTGTGTTCTCAAGAGTGAGACGTCTGGATGGAATCTTTTTAAAGCTATTTTTATGGTGTGGAGAGAAAGAGGAACAGAGGACAAGTACTCCAGATGGAAGTGTTTGCTAAAAATGTCCTGGAGGTGAAGAGAGGCTCAGGTAGGATGATGAGTCTGAAGATGGAAGTGGGGTGATGATGAAGGTTGTCAGTGGTTTTGTCTCTCAGTTAGGATGAGAGCTGGAGAAGGATACATTTTGGAGAGAGATAGGTAGGAGATCTGTGGTATCCCTGAGGGGAAAGTGGTCATTGGGGTCGACTTTAAAGTACATGTGGGTGAAGGAAAGAGAGGAAACACGGGAGTGATAAAGAAATTTGGTGTTCAGGGCAGGAATGTGCAAGGACAGATGGTGGTAGGCATTGCCAAAAGCATAAAAAAGGCAGCTGTGAATATTTTTTTTCTTCCAGAAAAGACAGGACCATAGGGTGTCATAATAGTGGAGGGAAGATGAGACAAGTAGATTGCATGCAGACTTTGTAACCTAAAATAAATCATTGACCAGAATGATTATGGCTACAGTAGAGCCAGACAGCATTAGATGGTGCTGTGAGGTTGACTTTGGTTTAACCTTTATTCAATCAGAGCACAGACCCATCAGGATCCAGATCTCTTGTCCAAGGATAACCTGATGGGAAGCACATGTGACACAAATTTGGAAGAGTTTTACTATAGAAAGAGAAAACTACTGAATCCCACCATGAAGCCATGCACAGTCAAGAGTCATGGAAACTAGAAAGAGGTCGGAAGAGAGAATTTATGAGTGACAGTATGGTTTCATGCATAGGATGCCCAAAGCCCAACTGTAAACATTACTAGAGAAGTTTGAAGGAGATTCTCTTCTTATTTATATCAGATTAGTTCTCATCAGTTGCTGCATTAAAATCATCATAAGGGTGAAGGTTTAGATATTATCGTTTTGCTGGGAAATAAAGACTTTCTTCCTTAAAAACCAAAGCACGGCGCATTTAATTGGGTAACACGTGTGTCACACAGGTCAGGTATCAGAGACTCAAGGGATGGATGGATGGATGGATGATGGATGGATGGATGGATGGATGGATGGATGGATGGATGGATGGATGGATGGATGGATGGATGGATGGATGGATGGATGGATGGATGGAACAAAAATATAAACGCATCGATAGATAGATAGATAGATAGATAGATAGACGCATCAATGGATGGATGGATAGATAGATAGGGTTAGTTGTTGAGTAATAAATAGTCGTAAAATCATAAAATAATCACATTCACTAAAAACAGAGTAAAAAGTATTAGAGCAATAAAAATAACATAAAAGTTAGTAAAAGCATAAAAGTGGTAAAAAGTAGATGCCTGTTTAGTGACTCCTCCTCATGCCCCCTCCCCTCCCAGCGGTATTGCACAGTCTAAGTGCACTCGGTTTAACTTCCTGAGTCTTTCTGTGGAGCATGGCAGAGAGCGAAGGCGGTCGCTGAATGCTCTCCTTTGGTCAGTGAAGAGTCCATGTAGGGGTGACCAGTGTTGTTCATGATGCTGTCCAGTTTGGACAGCATCCTCCGCTCTGCCACCACCTCCACTGTCTCCAGGTTCCGCCCCACCACACAGCCTGCCCCCCTGATCAGACCATCAGTTCCATGTATGCATTCCTGTTCCTAAATCTCAAAAAAGTGACTGCAACAAAAGGCATTAATTCCAACATTGCTTAAAGACTGTCATCTCCTTCCAATCTTTTTGTTTCTGCGTAACAGCTTCAATGAGCAGCTGAGTGAAATGGTTGGAAACCACACTCCAGAAATTTCTTAACGGAGTGCATAAGATCAATTACAAAAAAACTAATGTTGAAGTGAACAAAACTAAAAACATTCTTTCCTACACAAAAAGCAAACGGGCAATGAAAGGCACAAAATGTCGGACTTGTTTTGTCTGTAAATTCTCAAAGTTTAGAGAAAAATTCCCTCATTTAGATCAGGGATGCTTGTTTAAAGGTAAGATTCATTCTGACAGCAGCTGACTTTGTGTGCTGGTTGCTATGCAACCATCCACTCATTCCAGCTACTCAGTGTATAAATTCCCACAGTTGGCAGTCAGTCCAGCATTCCCATACATGTGCTAGATTTCATCTTTTTAGGGTATCTCTCTCGGGCGCACGCTTTTCGGGTCGGGCGCTGGCCGTAATCTCTTAGTTGGACAGCGCTGTGGAGGCGGCCCGCGCTGCTGCGCCCGAAGCCGCTCCTTCCGGCTACAGGTCGAAGGCCATCTCCGGTAACCTCCGTCGCTTCAGCCGGCAGCCTCAGCGACGGTGGGGATTTCATTAATCAGCTTCTGAATGCAAGCAAACTATTGGAAGGATTTTGGTTTTGCAAGATTTCTTCAAGCTCGAGGGACTTGATTTGTTGTTTTGACGGAAACGATCAATACCGGTGAGTCAGCCACCCGAGCTTTTACCCTGACTGTACTTTTGTTAATGCCCGCTGGATCACAGGTCGTGGCGAGGCTCAATATCGTCCTGAAGAATGGTTTTGATCTCTTCTATCCCCTGCATCTTTCTCCTCATTTGAACTGAGCTGCTTTGAGCTGCAGCAGGCAGACCCAATATTATGGGCTGTCGTGTACAGCCACCAAAGCCCAACATGAACTTTATTGAGGAATTCTTCTGCCCATATGCTGGACTCAATATGACAAACTGTTGGCTGTAGACCTGAATGTGCATGTTTGTTGTCCTTTGAAGCCAATGGTTAAAAGATTCTCAAACGCGAATGGCTTTTAATTTAACACAGCATGTCACTGTTCTACTCAGCATACGTGGACGTACTTTAGACCTTGTGCTGTCATACGGTTTTCCGGTGGACAATGTCTCGGTGGGTGCCAATGTATTATCGGACCACAGTCCTGTTATGTTTGCTTTTAATATGCACCCGCACAAAAGTCTTGTCCTGTTCTTCTGAGTCGCCCCATTAGGACTGAGACGCGTTTCTACTTGCCTCCTTCTCAATGCATCAATGCAGCTCATGATTGTCTCATGCAGTGAGAGGCACAGAAGAGTTGATGAATTCTTTTTATTTCAACGTGCAGCAGTTCAGACTCATCGCCCATTAAAAGCCACTACGAAAACCGGCCAGAGCTCAGCTCATCGAACACGCTATCGCCAACAGCCGAGAGCGGAGCAAAATGGAAACAGGATCACCTGCAGGTCCTTCACATGATATTCTTGTTGAGGAAATACTGGTACACACATAAAAACAAAGTATTCATCCAGGTTGGTTCTAGAAAATGTAAATAAGCCCCACATTCTTTTTAAAACCATTGGTTCTGTTTGTAACCCCAATCCATCTTCCACTCTACAGATGACAAATGAATATGTGAATGTTTTTTACTCTTTTTTAACAACAAGGTAGCTGCTATTAGGGAATATTTCATGCAGACTTCTTCAAACTGTCGGTGCAGGACTCTGTTATTTTTTCCACGAAGTCAGGCTGTAATCAACGATTTGGGATTGTTAATAAGTTAAAAGCAACATCTTCCTCGATCCAGTCCTACCTGCTAAACAGGTCAGCCACCAGGACTTCAGCCAACAGATCATCACGGCAGCCTGTCATCAGGCTTGTCCCAACTTTCTGCAAAGAAGCCGTTGTTGAGCCTCTACTTGGGTGCCGGGTCTGGATCCAACATGCTTGGCCAACTATCGACCAATTTCAAAGCTGCTTTCTAAAATCTTGGAAAAGTGTGGCACAGCTGCAACCTTTTTGGATGATGGTGGGATTTTTAGACACTTTTCAGTCAGGCTACAAGGCATTTCCATAGCAGAGTCTGGCTCTTTAGAAAGTTTTAATGATCTTTATCTGACCACAGACTCTGGAAATTCTTGCTGTTTTATGTTTTTAGACTTGACTGCTGCTTTTGACACAGTGGATCATACAACTCTTTTAAACTGCCTTGAATATTGTGTGGGTGTTAGTGGGACCGCCCTGAACTGGTTTAAATCTTATGTCAGGGTTGGTCTCCTTACGGTTAGGCTGGGGACTTACTGCCTTCTACTCCATTACTTTCTGGAGTTCCCCAGGTTCAATTTAGGACCTGTGCTCTTTTTCTTTATACTCCTGCTTCCTTTTTTAGCTGAAATCTTTAAGAAACATGGCTTGTCGTATCATTTTTATGCAGATGACTGCCAACTGTACATGCCCATTGTTAAAAATAATGGAAGCAGCCCCCTGACGCCCCTACTTAACTGTCTGGGAGATGTCAAAGATTGGTTGGCCCAGAACTTTTTAAAACTTAATGAGGAGAAAACAGAGGTCATAATATTTGGACCCAAAGCCAATCTTGACTTGGAGCCCGTTCAGCATCACGTGAGTGCCCACACCAACCTTATGTCATTGTGACAGTGATTTTAAATTGATAAACAGATAAAATGTATGTTTAAAACTGCTTTTTATCATTTATGCTTTTATCTAAAGTTAAACCCTTTATCTTTTAATATTTTTGAGCAGGTCATATGCTTTATCTCTTCACGACTGAACTACTGCAATGCACTTTACACTGGGGTTTCTCATAAGGCACTTTCCCGGTTGCAGTTAGTCCAGAACTCTGCTGCACGACATTTAACAGGAACTCAAAAATATGAGCACATCACGCTCATTCTAGGTCCTTTGCACTGGCTTCCTGTTAATTTTAAAATTGTACTGTTTGTTTTTAAAGCTCTGCACGGACTGGCTCCAAAAATACATCCTGACCTCATTCAGATCTATAAACCAGCACGTGTTTCCAGGAGGTCAGAGGGCCAGTTCCAGCTTCAGGAGCCCATGACGGTGTCTAAAACTAGGGGGACAGAGCGTCTTCTGTTGTCGGCCCTGTTGTGAACGCCTGCCATTGCATGTCGTAGAATGCGCCTCTGTGGAGTGTTTTAACCTGGGCCTTAAAACACATTTTTACTCTAGCTTTTAACACTGCATGACAGTGTGGTCCTCTCTGTGTTTTATCTGTATTTAGCCATGTTTTTATCTGCATTTTTAATCTGTATTTATCTGTGCTTTATCTTGTTTTACCTTGCTTTTTATTTTATTTTATCTTATCCATCTTACTGGTGTACTTTAGTTTAGTTTTGTTGACAATCTTGTCCGGTTTTATCACTGTACAGCACTTCTGAAACTGCCTGTTTGAGAAAATGTGCTATATAAATAAAGTGATTGGATTGGATTGATCTCCTTCCAATCTTTTTGTTTCTGCGTAACAGCTTCAATGAGCAGCTGAGTGAAATGGTTGGAAACCACACTCCAGAAATTTCTTAACGGAGTGCATAAGATCAATTACAAAAAAACTAATGCTGAAGTGAACAAAACTAAAAACATTCTTTCCTACACAAAAAGCAAACGGGCAATGAAAGGCACAAAATGTCGGACTTGTTTTGTCTGTAAATTCTCAAAGTTTAGAGAAAAATTCCCTCATTTAGATCAGGGATGCTTGTTTAAAGGTAAGATTCATTCTGACAGCAGCTGACTTTGTGTGCTGGTTGCTATGCAACCATCCACTCATTCCAGCTACTCAGTGTATAAATTCCCACAGTTGGCAGTCAGTCCAGCATTCCCATACATGTGCTAGATTTCATCTTTTATTTATTTATTTATTTAATTTTGTTCTGTCCAACAGCTGGGCAAACAGATGAGACCTGAAGACTCTCTGAAAGGTTTAACCTATTCATTTTAGTCAAAATCTTTTGTGTTGGACCGGAAGGAAAAGGAAAGGAGGGAAAGAGGGATATTAGGGGGGGGGGGTAGGAGGGTGATTATGGGGGGGGGGGGGGTAAAACCATGAAGCAGCATAAATTTGACCAGAACCCCCACCACAGGGACGCGGACACCCCCAGCTCAGGTGTGACGTGATCCCCGGCTCTTGGCCTTGCCAGGAGGCTCAGGGATCCCCCTCCCTGCATGGAGAGAGGGCTGCCGGGCCCAGGAAGCCAGCACCTAGGGAACACGGGCGCCTTTGCCAAGGGCCCAGGACCCCCTACCAGGGATGGGGAAGGGGACAGATGGTCCAAGGTCCCACCTTCCTTGTGAAATGCGTGTGTGTTTGTGAGGGTGTGTGTGTTTGCATGTATGTGTGTTTATGTTGGAATGCATATTTTGGGGGGTAAAGGGTGTGTGTACCAAGGGGGTGCAGTTAGAATTGGTGGGTAGGGCACTGAGGGGACATCTCCTGATTACTCACAGTGATGTCCAAGCACCCCCCTACCAAGGGCCCTACATGTCTAGGGTGCTAATAAAATCAAGAGGGGGGCATATTCCATACGGCAACAATGGGAGGGGGACCACTGCCAAGCAGCTCCTACCCCCAAGGTGCATCACAGGCTGACCCCCCCCCCCCCCATCAATCTAATAAGAGATTATATGAGGAAGGGGTAAATCGGGGACAGCTGGTAGACTGTCCCCCGGTGGTCAAGCCCAACCCCCAACCCCCCAAGAGGGTTGCCCCGCCCGGTCCCAGAGCCAGGGAAGGATTGATATGTTATCATATTGAACTCTTCATATTTCATCTTTAACACCAATCGTCCTGGAGCAGATTCTTTGCAAAGCCTTTGAGAGTTCAGAAGTAATTCTTCTCCTTCCAACACACTGAGACTGTGAAGCCTTTCCACTTCAGCATACACCAAAGGAGAGAAGAGACAGCGCCACCTGGATGAGCCAGAGCAGCAGATAATGTCATATGAAACGTCTCAATTTTAGATACAACTCATGCAGTAAAGAAGATTTATTTCATATTTCTTTCAGTTTGGCATAAGGCTCCGTTCTGATACATATTACAAAGATCTCCATAGAAAACTTTGTGTTAAAGTACCCCTAACGGAGCTCCTATGGGGTAAGCCGGGAGGAGGGTGGGGTGACGAACGCAGAGCTCGCAGAAATGGAAGAAGAGGATTGGACCGCACACCTGGAACTTCAGTATGACGCTGAACAGGTGAGTTGATTAGACCAAACCGCCCCCCGGGAGGAGTAACCACATAAACGCACTGCTTGAGTTGCCTGCCTTAACCCTTGTGCTATCCTATGACCCCCCCCCCCTTCCATTGAGGTGTTCTCCCTACCATGACAAAGGTGGATAAAGATTTCATGTAATCCATGGACACCAGTGAAGATCACAAATCATTGAAGAAAAAAGGTTCAGAGCACTGTCTAGTGGGTCTAGATGACCCCACTCCCAATGTTAAAGTGCCTAGGATAGAACAAGGGTTACACATGTAACAATTGTTTTTCATCTAAATATCTGAGTTTATTCTTGTTTAAAGTCACATTTCTTTTCTGTTTCCTTTTTTTAGAATGTCCTGCTGTAGTTGAATCAAATCAACAAAATGGATCAGTTTTAAGCCAGAGCTTTAAAACATTCCCAAGAAGTTTTGGTGCTTGTTTTGACTTTTTTTTAAAGGTTACCTTTAAAATAAACATACTTACTTGAGAAATCCAAAGTGTCCGTTCCAGGCCTAAGAAAGGAGCCAAAACCCTCAGGAAACATTCCACGGCTGTTCTCCATGTTTGGTTCACCAGAGGATGAGCTGGAGGAAGACGTCTGGTGGAAACTACGCTCCGATCGATAAGCTGATGAGTTGGTCACACTCATAGATGGGTGAGGCAGAGAACGAAAGTGAAAAGAAAAAAAGGATAAAGCTTAATCTTTTTCTGGAGACTTATTTAACCAAAAACCCTCTAATTCTGGTTCTCCTTGTTTGTTATGTTGGTATTTATGGTCACACTCTCTTGGAGCTGCTCTCCTGCACTTTTATGTGGCGCAGCCTCCTGCATGTTTGGGAGGTGGCACATGTGTCACGCCTCACTGGAAAAAGGGAACAGGGTTCTATTTTTATTACAAGTAGCACAGAGGAGACAGAGAGGAAAGTTTGCGGTTGGAAAATTTCTTGGCCGTGACGGGCTGGAGGTGAAGATAGGAAAAGAGAAAGAGCTTGATGCAAAGTTTATTTACAGAGGATTTTTCTCAGTCATGAAGTGCTTAACAGTACAGGACTAAACCACAGAAACAGGATGAAAGGAGAAATAATTATTGAAGATAAAAAAAACATTAATAAGACTGCATATGTTATGGACATAAAAACCCACATTTAACTGAAAACCTGTGCAAACAAAGGTCTTCAGATAATGTTATGAAAGCAGACAATGAACAGGAGGGGAAGCTCTCACACAATCCAAGATTAGATCCTCTCTCCCCCAATTTTTGTTCTCAACACCTTCATCTCTCTGTTTCTTATATTTGCTTGATATTCATGACTTGTTTTGATCGCAAAACAGAGATGAAAGTTACAGCTGATACAGAATTTGCTGTTTGTTACAGTTGGAAAATGAAGAAGATGGATTTAAAACACAAAAGTGGAGCATTACCTCATATTCTGATAAGAGCAAAGCAAGATGGAAAGAATGTGCTTGAGAAACAAAGCCAACAGCTGGGACTTAGTGGCAGCATGGCTGTGTGCTAATAATATCCATGTGGTGGGTTCAGCCAATCATGACGAGAAAATGCCCTCCATAAAAATGAATGAACTGTTCCCGTTTCTTGTTTTTGTTGTTTTGGATATTTCATGTAGACAGTAGGTCAAATAAGGAATATTTGCACTGATTCAGGAATTCTTTGACACAGAACTATGTTGAATATTTCCCCATAATAGGTATCAGCCAATGGTGGCTAAAGGCAGTTCTCTTTTAGTATGAGGTTCAAAAAGTAACCCAAAATCCTACAAACAGTTGAAATGAATGTGTTTTTGATTCAGTTTTTATCACTACTGAGCCCCCCACCCCACCCACCCCATAGGATGAAATCCAACCCAACTGCTTACCTAGCAGGCAATGTTGCCATTCAGTGCAGGGTTGTGTCACAAATCTGTAAAAGAAAATTCTTTTCTGGGGTTTCCTTGGGTTTTTCATTTTTTATTTATTTATTATTATTAGTATTGTTTTCTTTTAATTTTAATATTATTATTATTTTTTTTAAATGTCTTTATTTATTTATCTAATGCTAAAAAAAATGTTATTATTATTTTCCCCCCAAGTTATTAATTTTTTTTAGGAGGGGGGGTTGGGGGGGTGTGCTAGTCCCTTTAGGAAGTCAGGTCATGAATGGTGGACCTCCTGCCCCTATGGGGTGGCACCGGGCCCCTTCCTTGCCTACTCTGGCTCTGGCCTCTGTCTGCAGCTTGCCGCCTCCTGGCTGCCTGGCCGCCCTGGGAGTGGGGGCGCCTACTGTGGCCGGCTGGGGGGCCGGTAGTCCAGGGAGAGTCTTCTTCCCTGGCAGGGCTCACTAGGGGTGGCTCTCTCTGGGGTCACGTCAGCACCTGCCCTCCATTCCACTTTTACTCGCAAAGTAGACACCCTAATTCATCTAGGGCCTTGTGGGGAGGGTCTGGTGGAGGGGGGCACGGTGAAACATCCGTGCTCATCTTTCACTGGTCCCCCCCACAATTTTAACTTCCACTTTAGACACCCACACTGCATGTTAGCAGCACACACATAGCACACACACCACACAAAGTGGGAGTGGGGGGGCCCGACACACTGGAGACCTCCTAGTTTCCCTGCAGCATACACACAGTTCACCCACACCATCATACAGGGGTGGGGTCGGGGGGGGGGGCGGCAGTTCTTCACCCGCCTGGTCCTCTCAGGGCGGCCAGGCTTGTGGGGATGCTATCGGCTGTAGTAGTGGTCGGGCCTGCGGCGCTGGGGGGTCGACCGGCCGGGGAAGGGGTTACTGCGTGGCGACAGGGGGTGGGTGGCAACCAGAAGATTGTGATTGTGTGTACGAGAGTGTATGGGTAGGACAGACCTGGGGGCTGGCTCACTGGGATCCTCTGGGGCTCTCCCTCCCCATCACAGAGTGGGGAGGGCACTTGGGGGCGATGGGAGGATGGGTTGGAGAACATGGCGGGTGAGGAGGATTGTAGTAGTGGTGGGGGGGTGAGGGTGGAACTGTGGCTGCGCAGTGATCTCTGGGTTGCTGGGGTCGGGTGCCAGGGCTGGCTTGCGGAGATGGGGCGCCGGTTGGGTGGTGGGGGGCTAATGGGTTCTCAGGGGCCCTGGCCTCGTCCTTGGCCCTCGTCTTGGTGTCCGGCGCCCGGTGGCCGGTCCTGTGGCCTGGGGGCCCAGAGACCGCGTAAGCCTCTGCGCCTGGCTGGGTGGGTGGGTGTTCAGTCCCCCCCCCCCCTGCGTGGGTCCCGTTGCCGGAGGTGCCAGTGGCTTGGGGGTTCTCCCCCTCTCCTGGTCTGGCTGGGTAGGATCTGGTACCTACAGTGGCCGACAGGGCTCACACTACATAGAAAAGAAAAAACGCAACATTACCCAAAGCACAACGACATAACCGCAGCATTAGCATTAGCCACAGAACAACGGAAATTAGGACTTTTTTTTCCTACCGGCAGAAAAAAAACAATTCAGTTTCAAACTATTCAGCGCTCCTGAGAGCTACGTGATATTTGGACAAGATTAGGGTGTTTTCTTACTAGATAACGTGATCTCTTACAAATATACATTTGTCTTTATTTTCGGATAGGTTTAAAAAACAGGTTCTGCACCCTTTGGCGACTCAAAATCAGATTATTCTTAGTGGAGCCGTCTTTCCGGGGTACGGTGTCGGTAAAGCAGAGTTTCATCTGTAAAATATGGAGCTCTCAGACACGTTTGGGTGTAGAGGACAGCCGTAGCCTTTATTTTCCTTTTCATTCACATAACCTGAAGTTCATTTGTCACCATATCACAGGTGGGCACTGAGGGCTGCATTCCTGCATGTTTTCCAGCATACCCTGCTCTGGAATGATCTGATTGGCTGGACACACCTGAACCAGGTCATCAGCCATGAGTAGGGCAAGACTATCTGGAAATCCTGCAGACACACCGTCCCTCGAAGCCTAGAATGGCCCACCGCTGCCTTACGTCATGAACTTGTCATCTGAACACCAATGTGGATGTAAACAGTGTTCCATACGCCCCCTCCTCCAGATGAAACGTCCCGTTTCAACATAAAACAATAAAGATGAATGAAAATAGTCTTTTATATTAATTAGCATTAGAACGTTGACAATCCCCAAAAGTGCTCCTCCTCAGACGGAAGCGTCACACAAACGTAGAGGTCTGGCCTTTAATGGAGGAAGAAAGGATGGAGGTGAACAGCTGCAGGGACACTGTTGAACCTTTCCTAAGCGATGACTTCTCCTTTTTTCTTTCCGACCGTGGTCAGGAAAGCAGGGGAGATCCTCTCCAGGGCCGAAAAAGATCCTGGTTCAGGGTTCACGTTCCCGTTGGGACCCTCAGCCTCCAGAACGGGTTAAAAAAGACTCCAAAACACTTCTTCTGGGGGGGGGGCCATCTTCTTTTTATTACGGTTACCAAAACCCGATATAAACGCACACTCTTCCGCTATGTGCGCTCACCCCCCTCTCTCGTTGCATGCGCTTCTTCCTCCTCTCACGCACGCTCGGTCCCCAGCACGTGCACACACCCACTCCACAACAATACCGACGCTGTTGGCGACGGCCAATGCAACTGAGGAAATACACCTTATTACTATTCTCTCCTAATGCAAGTAATGAAACTAAATCATTTAATATTGTAACAGGATCTAGACCAGAATGTCCAAAAAATGAAACAATAAAATAACAACCTAAGGGGGTTCAGTGAGTTGAATCAGAAAGAATTGATGCAATCACACCATCAAAACCCTTCAGTTTATGTGTGTCACTTCTCAGAAAGCTGTTACAGATATAGTCAGATTCGTCATCATGGGCTAAAGGACATCACATTACTCCCACAAATTTCCAGGAACCTCTACTAACCATGAATATAAATTTTTTTTTTACTTACCTTGACCTCTGCCAACCATTGCTTCCATTTTCAAATTGAGTTTCTCATTAAGGACAATGATTCATTTTCTTCTGCATTCACTCAAAGTGTAGGACAGGGTTGTTGAGTAAGGACGCAAAAATACAAATGCAAACATCACCTCAGACAAGCCAATTTTAAATCCTGTCAAGAGACAGTTTGAGAAATGTAAACATTAGGTAATAATTCATTGGGGAAGACCCAGGACACGCTGGTGAGGCTACGTCTCTCGGCTGGCCTGGGAACGCCTCGGGGTCCCCCCAGAGGAGCTGGAGGAAGTGGCCAGGGAGAGGGAAGTCTGGGCATCTCTGCTTAGACTGCTGCCCCCACGACCCGGTCCCAGATAAGCGGAAGAAGATGGATGGATGGACAATTAATTGACTAACCGATGAATCGATTTCCATTCCTACAATCCAACCAGATCCATCTGTCTGACGCGAATTGTTAATCAAATTGACCTGATTATAAAATCATTTCTAACAAATTGATCTATATCGATTTATAATTCATCTTGGAACATACCATCTGGATTAAGGTAAAGTAGGTTTATCTTTTGTTCCTCGTGCCATCAGGAAATACAACTCTCTGGTAGGGCATCTTCAAAGTAATTTCTTGTCATTTTTATTTTTTACCCACTGATTTTTTTAATTATAATTCTATTTTTAATCTATTAATCTTTTTAATCTACTGCTATTTTTTCTTTTTGTATTTTTTTAGTGTGTGTGTGTGTGTGTGTGTGTGTGTGTGTGTGTGTGTGTGTGTGTGTGTGTGTTTTATGAGTGTGAGCAGAAGGCCATTTCTATATTCCCTCAGGGATTATTAAAGACGTATTCTATTCTATTATAGGCACCTGATAGTTGTGGGTTTTCTAGTGTCTTCATTTTCTTAATCCCTAATTTCTCCCTCTCTGAAGGTGTTCCCTGGTTCTAAACAATGCAAAAACTGAAAATGTGTTTCCTGGCAAATGGAGGACAAAACTAGTGTTCCAGAAAAAGTAAATATTAGCTACTCTTTCAGCTGTGACTCTTTGCAAATATCCCGACAGAGGTGACTTACCAGCCCACGCATACTGAATCTGATTAGCCTTATCTGCAGCAAGAAGGTAAATTTGCACTTACGCACTCCTGTGTATTACACCTACATTTTCAGGCAAAATGAAACAGCTGGAAGAGCTTCCTGAGAGGAAGAGAGATCAGCACAAAAATGTCCAGGAATTGGAAAAACAGCCTCTATCATCCGTCAAAAGCTCAGTCTTTTTGGTTCAGTGGAAACCATGCAGAGAGACTCACTCAACAGTCAAAGGTAAGGTGGGTTTGTAACCTAATTGCCTGATAAATATCAAGGGGTGCTTTTGATTTGACATGTGAATCTGAGTTCATATGAACTTAGAGTGGAAGCTATAAATTTTGGTCAAGTTTCAAGTCAATGCACTAATATGTAAGGGATAATGGCCGATGAGGTCTGCATTATCAACAAGTAATGGGAGATGCGGAAGCCTGAATGGTTGCTTCCATGAAGTCTGTTTATTTCTGATAATGGACACCTCAAAGGGCATTTTCTGACTTATACAGTGGTCACTTATAAAAGAAAGAAAAAAAAAGAAATATTCAATCAATTTTTAGTACTTTATTGTTTTTATTTTTTTCATCTTAAATCGCTTTTTCACAAAAAGCAGACTATTTGATACATGGTGCAGTGTGCCATGGTAACGGCACCAACCTCGACTGCAGCAGCAAAGGAAAACGATATCTATGCTGACGGTCACGATGGGTTAAAGCATCAGTTCAGAGAGAAAATGTACCTCTTATCTCTTGTTTTTGTCAGGATGATGAAGCTAAAGTTGGGTTAAATGATTCATTTTTTTCTACTGTCTTGTTGTGATAAACGGTGAAACAAAGTATGACAATCTATGTTTTTTATTTTTTTCTATTTGTTTCAGACATGTCAATATTTGGAATAGTAATATGGTCTTCTGAGTAGTCTTCTGTTTCTGTTGCTCTGGTTACCAACTGGTGTTCAGGCCAGCTCAGTGATATGGAACAATCGAGCTATGTGGCCGGAACTACCTTTTGAGGCGTGCGTCATCGCTGTAGATGATCACTTTTTAATCCACCCTGCTGCCAATCAGAAATGTGCGCCAATGGAGTTGGATAGATGGTGATTGATTTAGCAAAAAAAGATGGAAATGGCTCTATATGTTCTTTTAGAAGAGGCAAGAACATAGGGTGACCTTTAAGAGTGGAGGTCGAAGCACACAGACAGACTACATCTCGTTTAGACGGTGTAATCTGAAGGAGATCAGTGACTGCAAAGTAGTGATAGGTGAGAGTGTTTCCAGATGGGATAGGATGGTGGTGTGTAGGATGACTCTGGTGATGAAGGAGATGAAGAAAGAAAGGACAAAGGCAGAGAAGGGGACAAACTGATGGAAGCTGAAAAGGGAAGAATGTTGCATGAGTCTTAAGAAGCAGTTGAAACAGGCTCTGGGTGTTCAGGTGAAACTCCCAGATGACTGGAGAACTACAGCTGATGGGATCAGAGAGACAGGCAGGAGTTTACTTGGCGTGTCATCAGGAAAGAATGTTGCTAAGGAGACTTGGTGGTGTACTGAGGAGGTGCAGTAGTGTATAAGGCAGGGTTCACCAACCTTTTTGAGACCGAGGGCTATTTCATGGGCACCAAGTGGTATGAAGGGCGCCACTAAAAACCTCCTAGCAACACCCCCCCCCCCCCCCCCAAAAAAAAAAAAAAAAAAACACAATTTGAGGACTTCCTTTTGTGTGCACTATTTTACACACAAAAACATGCATGAATTTTCTAGACTCGGGGGGGACAGACTCAGTTGCAGAGGGGGCCTAAATTCAAAACAGACTTTAGGTTGCAGCCGGACAAGATAAATATTTATTGAACACACTAAAGCTAAACTTTTAAACCTTTAAAACTTTAACTTAATTTTAACTTTTTAAACATAAATGTAAATAAAAACAGACAGGAATATTAATCCTCACATTAATGGATTACTCAACCACCTCAACCTATTCTCAAAATCTTTACATTACATGAATCATAAGAATGTCCAGAAATTGTGTAATTTATTTGATCTATTTAAACTTTTGTAATAGACCCTTACTTTTATTGATTATTTTTCAAGTTATACTTGTTTACATATTTGGGATTTCTTTGTCTACCTTTATCTCAGAATTGATATTGTTGTCATTGACAGACATGCCGTGGTTGTTTGTTGAATATTTGCTTCAATTTAAAAAAAAAGATTTTTTTTGGGTGCATTCCCTGCGGGCGCCACAAGGGGTGCTCGCGGGCGCACTGGCACCCGCGGGCACAGGGTTGGTGACCCCTGGTATAAGGAGTAAGGCAGGCTAAGAAGAGGTGGAATACTGAGAGGACTGAGGAGAGTAGGCAGGAGTACAAGGAGATGCAGCGTACGGTGAAAGTAGAGGGGTCAAAGGCCAAACAAGGGGCTTATGATGATATGCAGGCTAGGTTGGGTAGTAACTGACCTATGCATATTAGCAAGGCAGAGAGACCGAGATGGGAAAGAAATGCAACAGGTTAGGGTGATTAAGGAGTATATTTAATCACCAGAGAAACAGTTTATTTAGTTGTGGTGTTACCCTTGCCTTTGGGCTTGACACTCAACAGGCTTTGCAGTTGCTATGGGCGTGGTCTGATTCAGTGTTCATATAAAAGCGGATTTGCCCGCCTTATTTCAGTTTGGCATATGAGCGAATAGAGCTTCACATTCTCAAGTCAAGACGTGTGTCCTCATCATTGCCACATAGTCATAGATTTGATCGGAAAATACGATACATATAGTAAATAATTCAATTATTACTCTTAATCATAAATAAGAAATATTAGACCTTTTGCATATAGTTCATGACACAATCAAACTATTAAATACTACGTTTGTCAAAACCGTTCAAAGATTGGTTGAAAGGGAGGAAGCGAATTTTTATAATACCACCCCTGCTTTGCTTTACTTGACTTTTATTTTATTTAAATTTAGTTTTTCTTACCACAATTATCAACGGTTTCATCCTCCGGCAGATGTCCCAGACAATCTGTCAGGAGATGAATAGAGGACCCTTAAAGAACTCATCCACAACCTCAACATCAATTTTAAACCTGCAAATAAAGGATCAAAAGTTGTCATTAGTACCAAAAAAGGTGCCATTTCTGAGTTTTATAATCTGTTTTTGTCTAATTCAAATGAAAGTTCACAATAAAAAGTAAATGCTTGGAAAGAAGATCTCCAAAAACAAATAAGGAATGGGGGGGGGGGGGTGCTTGTGCTGCAGCTCAAAAGGTGTCAATTAACTCCAGACTAAAATCAACACAATACAAATGGTTAATGCGTACATATGTAACACAAGCGGATTTAAATAAGTATAACAGAAATATACCAGATGTTTGTTCCAAATGTATGGAAATGAAAGGAACATTCTTCCACTGTACTTGGGAATGCAAATGTATACAAACATTTTGGGAAGAAGTGAAAGTAACAATAGAGAAAATTACTTTAAAACAGATCCCACTGGAGACAAAGTTTTTCTTATTAGGTATATTTCCAAAAATACATAACTACAACAAAGGTGAGAGGGCATTTATAAATCTCAGCTTGATTCATGCTAAAATGTGTAACGCTGGAAAAACACTCACAGTCCAAGCATTAACCAATGGTTCCAACAAATGCTGTCAGGGGTCCCTTTAGGAAGAATTACATATATTATGAAAGACAAAGTAGAAGAATTTGAAAATATATGGCAACCTTTCATACACTTTGTAAAGAATATGGATCCTCTGGAATAGAATTTTGATTGTTAATAATGGCTGGTACAACAGACCTCTGTTTTTTTAATTTGTTAATTTTTATTTATTATTACTATTTTCTTCTCCAAATTTTAAGTGTGTTAAGTTTATATTCTTAATTGTGTCAATATCTAAGGAGAGGCACTCTTGTTCTTGGGGTGGGGAGGGGGGGTGTTAAAATAAGACTGTGAATAAGAGAAAGCATTACCTAAAAACTGTTGATAAATTTGTAATTTTTGTTATGGCTGACTCGAGTGAAATTTATAATTGTAATTTGTGTTTCTGAATTTTTTTTATGAATGTTTTTTAAAGAATGTGGCAAAAAAAAGTTGTCATCATGGACCGTCACCAACATTTACTGGAAGCTAATAGACAATTTAATAATACCACCTATTACAGATAACTCTATTCAACCACAAACCCAAATCCCCCTTTTGGACAATAAATACTTTACTATACACTGTATTTGTGTCCTCGCTTGGATCTCACTACAAACTCTCATAACAACAATATATTCCCACCAGATCAACTTTCTTGATATGACAGTTTTCTTCATGGCCTCTAACACCTTGCCCTCGAGCGCCGGCCTTCTCCAAATTCCAACTATGGGTGAGCCTGGTCGGGCCATGTTTACAACACTCTTTGTGGACCCCCACTTCTCTCGGGCGTCTTCCTCCTGGGCAGGGGTAGCTAGCCCCTTCCTTGCTCTCACCTGGACCAACCGTGGACTGGTCGGGTGGCAGCCTGGAGCGTAGGGCGGGTCTCCCTTGGGGGGCCCTGGCCCGTGCCTGAGGTTGGGGTGGGGGGATGCCCAGAACTCCTGGTTTCCCTTGCAGTTTTGACAAATATGTCATTTTGAATACATCTCAAAAACCACCTCCTCCAAGCACACAAACGTTTTCAATAAAGACGAGTATTTTACAAAATGATCGTGTTCCAGACATGTGACTCGGTTGCAGATTAAACTGGACAATTTGTTGTTTGCAGATTTTCTGTTGAAGTTACAACGTTGTTTGGGAGCAGTGTGTGGTATGCAATGGTATGCCTACGCTACATTGGGGATTACAATGGCATTGCTCAGCTTCCTCATGGACTTCAGTGTGGCCAAGATGCTAGGGGGTAAACATGAAAATTTTTCTAAAAGATTCAATCCAGACAAGCAAAAAATCCATAACTTTGATCAAAGTTTCCCTTTTTAAACTTCCAGCTCAGCAGTGGCTTTATGGACAACTCGAGGGCAACTTTCTTCTGCAGTTCCTCTGTTGGACACTCTACCCAGCATGCCTCTGTGCTTTAGCAGCAACATTCTGCCAGAGTATTTGCCCCTTCTCCACCGGTCAGTGTCAAATATTTTACCCTGGATTTGGATATGGATCTTTTAAAGCACCCAGTCATATCATGGGGTGGCTGTGGTGCAGAGGAAGAGCGGTAAACTTCTGATTGGTAGATCGCGGGTTCGGTTTCTACCCTGCCTACACGGGCATTGAAGTGTCCTTCAAGGCACCGTACTACACATTGCTTCTGGTGGCTATAGCTTGGCAGCATTTAGCCGCCGTTAGTATGTGAATAGGACTGTGATTGTAAAGTGGTTTGGGCCTTCTAAGAAGGTAGTAAAGTGCCTTGTGAGTATACACCAATCAACATATCCAAAAAGCAGAAATTTCTGAATTTTGTTAAAGTGGTTTATAGTCTCTTTGTTGATTTGCTTGATATTAAAGTTTGTGATATCAATTTTATTTAGTTTTAAAAACATTTCAGAAGACATTTCTTAGACACTAAAGTTCCAAAGATATTGGTAAAATGGTCAATAATTCTGCAGCGCTTCAATACCCGCATTGAAGCCCAAAGCGCTTTGCAGTCACGTCTCATTCACCCATTCACACACACATTCACACACTGGAGAGTGAAAAAATTTCTTTTTCAGCTTGTACAAATAAAAATCTTCGCACGCTTTTCCTTGTTTTCTGTTCATTTATTCTTGTCCCACGGTTGATGACAGGATTTAAGGCTTTTGTGGGCTTAGGCTCATGATGTTGTTCTCCTTAGGCTCAGGGATCCCGGAGGTCAGAACCATGCTGGCTGGCATTGACATGCCTCTCTACTTGTCTCTTACAAACATGTTTTCCAAGTTCCTGGGCCTTATCTGTACGCTGGCAGCTGGCAGCACTGTTTTCCTCGGCAAAGTGGTGAGAGACAAACCATGAAGCTAACACAAGATTAGGGCTGTCCCGCTGATAACTGTCAGATTTATCTCCCAATTTCTTTTTTACATTTCAGGGACCATTTGTGCATCTTTCCACCATGTTTGCTGCCTACTTAGATAATATGTTCTCTCTTCTACAAGGAATCAAGAAGGTAAATCAAATTTCATGTCATGGTTGCAACCTTTACCCAAAATCCCTCTCTCAGCTACAATAAGTGACTCCTGTTAAAATATATATATATATGTATATATGTACATATATTAAAAAACCGCCACTCTCACCCTCTGCGGGTGGTTTCTCCTCCAAGCTGGGGTCCTCTACCAGAGGCCTGGGAGCTTGAGGGTCCTGCAGTATCTTAGCTGTTCCTGTTCTTTTCTGGACTGAGAGGTCTGAGGTCTTTCCAGGTATCTGTTGTAGCCACTCCTCCAGCTAGGGGGTTACTGCCCCCAGTGCTCCAATGACCACAGGCACCACTGTCACCTTCACTTTCCAGGCTTTCTCCAGTTCTTCTCTGAGTCCCTGGTATTTCTCCAGTTTCTCATGTTCCTTCTTCCTGATGTTCCCATCGCTTGGCACTGCCACATCCACAACGGCTTTCCTCTGTTCTTTATCCACCACTACAATGTCTGGTTGGTTCTCCATTATCATCCTATCAGTCTGGATCTGGAAGTCCCACAGGATCTTTGCCCTTTCATTCTCTACCACCTTCAGAGGTGTTTCCCATTTTGACCTTGGGGTTTCCAGTTCATATTCTGCACACATGTTCCTGTATATTATTCCAGCTACTTGATTGTGGCGCTCCATGTATGCTTTACCTGCCAGCATCTTACACCCTGCAGTTATGTGCTGGATTGTTTCAGGCACCTCTTTGCACAGCCTACACCTTGGGTCTTGTCTGGTGTGGTAGATCTACACCGTGGGTCTTGTCTGGTGTGGTAGATCTACACCTTGGGTCTTGTCTGGTGTGGTAGATCTACACCTTGGGTCTTGTCTGGTGTGGTAGATCT
>CM074490.1:6954553-7077573 GCA_037389245.1 Oryzias sinensis
AGCTATGGGAGACCAGAGAGACTGAATTCTTTCAAAGTTACTTGAACTTTGGGCTGACATTTTTTACAAGCTGGTATGATCAAGCAGCAGATTTCTGTGTTGACTTATATTTATATTTTTCTTGCTTTTACAATTTATTAAAATAGTTTTTTTAGCAATACAAAGAGTTATGAAAATGATAGAGCCTAATCCTCCTTCTAGATCGATGGCACTCATGTCACCAAGCACACAAAGTGACGGTGAAGCTGTGATTGAAACCTTAAGCCAGACTGATAGATCGGCACATACCTGCTGCCAGAGAGCCTGGACAGGCGTGCAGAACCACAGTGCGTGCATGTAACTGTCGGGTAGATTACTGTCACAGTGCTGACAAATGTCTGAGTTGCTGAGACCCATCTTGAACATCCTCTGTCCAGTGTAGTAAATTCTGTGAAGAGTTTTGAAATGGATTAGCTGCAGATTTGGACTTCCATGTTTCCATGTTTCATGTTTGTCTTGAAGTTCCTGGGGAGTTATGAATCTTCTATCAATAATTATATGCTCTAGTTGTTTTATGCCCCCTGCTTGCCAAGCTGGGAAGTGGATAATCTTTTTGTTTATGAGGATGTCTGGGTTGTTCCAGATGGGTGTCATTTTGCACGGTTGAATTGATGATTTTGATATTTTGAGAAATTCCCACCAGGCAGTTAAAGTGGCGTTTATATTAATACTTTTGAAACAATCCTGTTTTTTAACTATTTGGCTAATAAATGGAAGATCTGACAGGTTGATCTTTCCACATAACGCCTGTTCCAAGTCTAACCATGAGTTGGTTTCTGGATTATTTTTTAACCATTTTAAGATGTATTGTAATCTATTTGCAAGAAAGTAATTGTGGAAGTTAGGTAATTCTAATCCTCCACATCTTTTTGCAGATTTTAAAGTTTTTAGACTGATTCTAGCAGGTTTATTGTTCCATAGAAAGCTTGATATGGATGAGTCTAATGTTTTGAACCATTTTAATGGCGGTTGTGTGGGAATCATTGAGAATAGATAATTAACTTTGGGTAAGATTTTCATTTTTACCGTGGCTACCTTGCCCATAAGGGACAGAGGCAGGTTGGTCCAACGTGTTAGATCGTCCTGTATGTTTTTCAGTAATGGGGTGTAGTTTAGCTGATATTTTGGGGGAAAAATAAATACCTAGATATTTTATATTGCCTGATTTAACTGGTATTGTGAGTCCTTGCTCCGCATTACTGTTCAGTGGTAATAAAACAGATTTATTCCAATTAATGGAATAGTCTGATATAGAAGAGAATTCATTAATGATTGTTGCCGTTTCATTTACAGAATGTATATTACTTAAAAACAGCAATATGTCATCTGCATAGAGACTAATTTTATGATGGCTGTGTTTGGTTTTAATTCCTTTAATACTCTCATTCTGTCTTATTGCTGCAGCTAGAGGCTCAATAAATATAGCAAAAAGAGAAGGAGAGAGTGGGCAACCCTGTCTAGTTCCTCTTCCAAGAAAAAACCTGTTGGAAGTCTGTTTATTAGTTCTAACTGATGCGTTGGGGTTGTGATATAATATTTAGATCCAATTGATGAATGATTCTCCAAACCCAAACTTATGGAGGGCAGCAATGAGGAACTTCCAATTTACTCTATCAAAGGCTTTTTCGGCATCCAGTGAAAGTATAGTCATTTCCTGGTTTTTGATGGCGGCAAAGTCTATTATGTTAACGAGTCTGCGGACATTGTCATCCGAGTGTCTGCCTTTGATGAATCCAGTTTGATCAAAGTGAATTATGTGAGGAGTGACTTTTTCTATTCTCTGTGCTAGTGCTTTGCAGATAATTTTTACATCTGCATTAATTAAAGAAATGGGGCGATAGCTTGAAGGACTCGTGGGGTCTTTGTCTGGTTTTAGAAGAAGGATAATGTTGGCAGAGTTCATGTTAGGTGGTAGAGATTGGCTTTCATTGATAAATTTTACCGTTTTATAAAACGTTGGTGCCAGTTGTTCCCAGAATTCCTTATAAAACTCTGCAGGAAAGCCGTCGGGTCCTGGTGCTTTGCTGTTAGGCATAAGTAACAGAGCTTCATGAAGCTCAGACAACGAGAGCGGAGAGTCTAAATTTGTGATTTGATCTTCGTTTAACTTGGGCAGGTTTATATTGTTAAGAAATGAGTTGATGCTTTGTTCTGATGGATTGATCTGTGGAGTGTATAAGTTTTGATAAAAGTCTTTAAACGCATTATTAATTTTTACCGGGTCATGGGTGACATTCCCTGTTTGGTCCATAATAGAAGTGATTGTTGATTTTTCTTTATTAATTTTAAGCTGATTAGCTAGAAATTTGCCAGATTTATTTGAGTTTTCATATCTTTCCAGTCGAAGCCTTTGTATCTGGAATTGTGTTTGTTTATTGATGATGTCATTTAACTGCAGCTTTAAATTTTTCAGGTCGCCCAGTATGTGTTCCTGGGCAGAAGCAGCATAAGCAGTCTCCAGAGTTTTGATTTTATTTTCTAATTCTATTAAATCTGCTTTCTCTTTGCGTTTTTTATGCTTTGAATAAGAGATGATTTTCCCTCTCATGACTGCTTTTGCTGCTTCCCAAAGAATACTTGGTGATATTTCAGAAGTATTGTTGAATTCTAAGAAGGTTTCCCACTCTTTTTTAAAGAATTCAATAAATTCCTGGTCTTTTAACAGAGACGTATTAAACCTCCAGGTTGAACCCGAGGGTGTGGGTACTTCCCTTGAAATAGTAACAGAAACTGGTGCATGGTCACTGATAATAATTGGATGAATGTTGGAACTTTTAATTTCTTTCAAAAGGGAGTTACTGACTAATAAATAATCTAAACGAGAGTGTGAATGATGAACTGGAGAGAAAAAGGTGAACCCTTTAGTGTTTGGATGACATGAGCGCCAAGCGTCGCAGAGACCCAAATCATTCATGTACTGCTTTAGAATACTTGCAGACCTCCATGTACGCTGGTTTGCTGCTGTGCTGAGTCTGTCAAGTTCAGGGTCCAAAACAAGGTTGACGTCTCCTCCTATAATGATTGTGGAGTCAGAGTGAACTGAGAGTGAGGTGAAGAATCTGTGAAAGAAGGAAGAGTCGTCAACATTAGGACCATAAACACTCGCTATGCAAAAGTCCTTATTCTGAATGGATATATTAATGATTACAAATCTGCCTTCTGGGTCAGTAACTGTATCCTTATGAGTAAATCTAACATTTTTATTAATCAAAACTGCAACCCCTCTTTGTTTGGAGTTGAGACTGGCAGAATACATAACTGGATACTGGGAACAGCACAGGAGATGACCAGCTGATAAAGATAAATGGGTCTCCTGCAGCAGAGCTATATCTGCTTTAAGATCATTCAGGTGATTTAACACTTTCAATCTCTTTGGCCCAGAGCCAAGTCCACGCACATTCCAGCTAACGATGTTAAGACTGTTCATAGCTGTTCTAACCGGGAGAGTGCAAGGCTAAATAGTGCGTGTGCCCGTCCGTGTGCGCGTGCCCGCTGTGCGTACCTGCTACACTGACAAGCGCTGTGCGTTGGGGGTGGACATGTCTTGGCTGTCAGCTGCGTGTTGCGTGTGTCCTGTGTGAGCCTAAGTGAGGTTTTTGCAGTTTATCAACGTGTGTGTGCGGGATCGCGTGTGCATGCTCTTATGCGCGCGCGCCCGTTCTGTGCATAAATAAATACTCACCGTGGTTGCGTTGACTTTACCTGTTTCACATATGAGGAGATGGGAAGGGGGGAGGACAAGAGAAAAGAGAGAGGGAAAGAGAAAGAACAAAAAACAAAAACAAGGAAACAACAACAGAAACATGAATGTGAGAGAAAGAAAAAACACTTTTCCTGAGAGGTGTGGATTATTGATGATCCGGTTATTTCCTATTCAATTAAATAAGTTTGCGGGTTTCTTCTGGGCGGCGCAGATGTCAGTGCGCCTCTGAAAGCCTTCAGCACAGCCAGGGTGTTACCTCTGGGTCCCGGAACAGCTTGCCATTCACAAAAAGCTTATCAACGGCAACCACCGCACGGGCTCCAGCAGACAGGTGCTTCCTCCTCAGCGGGAAGAGGATTTTCCGCCGGCGGAGGATCTCGCCTGGAAACTGATCATTAATACTGTAATGTGTGCCTTTCAGCTCTCGCCCTCTGCTTTTTACCTGCTCCTTTTGTTTATAATGTTCAAATTTAGCAACAATAAGACGGGGACGCTGATTGTAAGGCCTTTTTCCTCCGAGCCGGTGAACCCTGTGAAAGGAGATCTTCTGGACTTCCTCCTTCGGGAGTTGCAGATGGTCTTCCAAAAAGGACCTCACCGTGGCCTCGGGGACTTCTCCTGCCTCCTCTGGAACCCCGGAGATCACTAGATTGTCCCTCATGCTCCTCGACTGAAGATCCAGGAGGGTTTCCTTGATGGATCGGTTCTCCTCGGAGAGACGAGCGGTGTCGCTGCTCAGAGTCTTGACGGTCTGTCTGAGGGCCTGGTTCTCCTCTGCGAGCTCCCGCACCTGCTGCTGGCTGAATTCCAGAGACTCCCGCAGACCTTGAAATTCTCTGTGGAGGATCTCCAGCAAATTGAGGCGGCAATCAAAGCTGGAGAGCTTTTTATCAATCTAGTCCAGGATATCGCTCACGCCGCTGCCTGGAGAGGACGCAGCCCCGGGAGAGTCCTCAGGCCGTACACGCTTGGAGGAGGGGGTGGTGGTGGCGGTTTTGGGTTTCACCATGACGCAGGTATTGTAGCACTCGTCGATGAATTCCTCCAGGTCCTCCAGGCTGACAGAAGCTTAATATTCTTAACAGGTTATGTTAGTTTGCCGGAAATATTTTAATATGGCGGAAAAATGAAACAAAATCGAAAATGTTTGTTCAAATGCTTACGCGCCACCAAGTCGACTCACCACACTCGTCTCGCTGGGTCTCGCGATACTACAGCATCACGTCCCATATATTCTTTCCCTCTCATAAGCTCCGCCTTGGACTCCGTTCGGGAAGCGCGTGTGTTCTCAAAATTAGACCTAAGTCACCTGACGCAAGCTAGCACCCCATTACATTGGCTCTTACATCATTGACAAGATCATCAATCTTACCTGTGTTAAACTACGGCTCCCGGCTGCTTTAAAGATTCATCCCTCGTTCCATGTTTCCCAAATCAAGCCCTTTCAGGAAAGCCCCTTATGCACGCCGTCCGCCTGCCTTTACGGTCAGTCGGATTCTGGACATTCGCCGCCGGGGCCGCAGCCACCAGTATCTGGTGGACTGGGATGGTTACAGTCCAGAGGAGTGCTCTTGGATCTCCCACTCCATGATCCTGGACCGTTCCCGCTCTCTCTTCACCACAGAGCTCTCTTTACCACAACGGACCGTTACAGCGACCACATAACAGCAGACGCTGCACGATCCGCTTGTCAATCTCACACTCTGGTCTTCCCTCACTTGTGAACAAGACCCCAAGATATTTAAACTCCCCCACCTGGGGCAGGGACACTCCACCTGCTTAGTGATGGCAAACTACCTTTCAAGAACCAGGGCCTCAGATTTAGCGGTGCTGACCCAATTAATTAAAAATTAAATTCAGAGGATCACAAAAATTGTTAACCACATCCTTTGTTGGAGTGTGAAAAGGAGAGAGAGTGCGAAGGGTGGGGTGGCAGGTGTAAGAGAGATGAAGAAAAAAAGATGTGTGGGGGGAAAGTTACAGAATCGAAAGGTGTATGAAAAAGAACGGTAAAAATCATCATCAATCAAAGAAAAACAGTGAGGCTGTTCCTTTTGCTGGTGTGGAACCAAAGACCACAAAGAGTTTCCATGAAGACGGCCTCACCCTAGGACTTGAAGCGGCTCATCTGACCATGGTCGGGTCAAGAAAAGCAGAAAAGGATAGCAGCTTTTTTTCAAAGTAATTATAGAGCTGCAGGCCTATTCATTTTCTTGTGAACGAGAAACAAACTTTGGTTGTTACAATCTAAAACACTATTTGGGCTGTAGTTAGGAAAATAAACTTTTTTACATTGATCCAACTTATTTAGTTTGGTGAAAATAAATCTTTATTTTTTGTTCATTCAACTTAAGAATAACATAATAATAGTTGTCTGATATAGTTATTTTACTTTCAATCAACGTAATTCTATTAAGTTGGTGTAACTTTGGTGTGAAGCTGTCAATGTGTCATGACCTCATAACGTCAGGCAGCACAAGGAATTGTGGGATACCACTTTCTTTGCCTTTCTGGGCAGTTTAGGGTTTAAGTGTGAGTTTTTGTCCATAGGTTTTGTTGTCTAGCTGTTTTACTCTGTTTTAACTAGTAATTTAAACCGTTATGCTTATTTTTTTCTGCACCATGAGTTGGAGTGTGAGAGAGGATGATGACCAACCCACTTGTGCGGCAAAACAGTTTGTCCCAGTATTAAAGACAGAGTTCACCTCACATGAGTTCCTGCCTTGTAATGCGAGACATTGCTGGGTCATTCATGTCTTTGATATAGATATGGGAAATGTGTCTATTTAAGTTGTATATTCAAAATCTAAAAAGAACTAAGTGAGATCAACATATTAATTGAGTTGGATAGACATAAAACATTAAGTTGAATAACCTTAATTCAATTAAGTTTTACCAATTGATTTACCAATTTTACGTGTTACCAAGCCGATGGAGGGGAATCGTGGGATTGTTTTCTGGACTATTATCAAGCCCGCTTATGCTCTCACCTGGTCAAATCCACCACAGAGAAATCCTTTGGTCCAGTAGGCATTAGATGTCTACATTTCTAATCGTTTAAAACTCATGCTCCTTACATTTTATGCTAACTCCCAAGTCAAGACTTATGTAATGAATAATAACCAACTTCTCTTACTTTTGAAGTTAAGAGATGAAAGATTTTTTTTTTTTTACAATGTTAGAGCTTGCACGACCCCCTCCTCCCATTGGCCCTTCAGATCATTTTCTTGATGTTTTATTTTTCCTGTGTTGTGATCGGTGAGTTTGTTTGTCTTTTCAGAGAGACGCCATTGTCACCATAATTATCATCTGGTTAACAAAAATAAATACGTTTTTTTTTTTCCATTTACCCTTTATAAACATATATCCTGATCCCCCTCCGTGAACCACCACTTTAATACGGTGGGGGGCTTTGATAGTTTAAGTAATCCTAGGAACTATGCCGTCTGGGGCTTTTGCACCCGGTAGGGTCCCCCAGATAAAGAACGACCCCCCATGAGAAGCACCAACAAAGATTCCTGCTACATTGCATGGATTGGCGTCCCCTGGGCCCAACCCGGGAGCCTAAAACAGAGGCTTAAACAGTGAATCATTAGACTGAATGGTTCTTGTTTAGTCCACATTTATATCCACCAGGTGGCTCACCCACATTCCTGCACTGAAAGACTCATAAAGGGGAACACAGAAATGAGTGGCATCTTTTCCCCTTGGAACCCCCCACCCCCATCACAGGATCAAAGGGTGGGGTCACGGTGGAGATGTGGTCTTCTGATAATGACTCAATTCAAATACGTCTATATAACATTTAAAAGTCAGAGTAAGGCAATAAATCCAGCAAAACATGGCAAACTACAAAGGCAGACCATGTTTGGCGCAAAAACACTCATAAACATAAAATTCACACACATTATTAACTTTTAACTATGTTGTCAAATGCCTTTCACTCCTCAGCATTTTTGCTGGATATCACAAAAAGATAGTTCATTCATTCATCTTCTTTATCGTTTTTCTCTTTCGGGGTCATGGGGTTGCTGGAGCCTATCCCGGCCACTTGGGCGAAGGCAAGGGACGCCCTGGACTGGTCGCCAGTCTGTCGCAGGGTAGAATATCCTCAATCACACCCAGTCACTCTGACACTCACACCTATGGACAATTTAGAGTTGCCAATCAACCTATGAAGCATGTTTTTGGACGGTGGGAGGAAGCCGGAGATCCCGGAGAAAACCCACGCATGCACAGGGAGAACATGCAAACTCCACACAGAAAGGTCCCCCATTGATGTAGTTTTTCACGTCCCCCAGCCGGGACTTGAACCGGAGGCCTTCTTGCTGTGAGGCAAGAGCGCTGACCACTGCGCCACCGTACAGCCAGAAAAAGATAGTTTTACGTGAAAATCCAAAGAACATCTGATTGACACTAACCCAATCTAAGTTTTATCGAAACTTCAAGTCAATGATGTGCAGGAAACCCTTTGGTTCTTCATTGTCTGGGAGAATTTTAACTGGTGATGTCAATTTCCTTCTTGTCCGCAGAAACTGTTCAGGCGTTGTTCAAAACGAATTTCCCCTCTGCTTTGCCTTTCTACCCACTGGAGATTGTGCTTTTTGCTTTCCTGGGGTAAGTTTGCTTTAGCAGCATCTCACCGACTGACTTAAGTTCAATGTTTAATTAATGTCCCTCAGACTCAAAGGTGGAACCGTTGTATTTTTCATCTGATTGTGTGTGTTTTTTAGTTTTTGCTGTTTTTCATTCACCTTAAGACTAATGTTTCTGTGTGCCCATTGCTGATTTGATTCCCATTTGCCTCTGTTTTTCCTTTCCGGGTGGTCTTGTGTGGAAGCAGGCTGCTCTGTGGAGCTGTTGGCTGCTGCTATCTCTTTTGCCATCGGTGGATCCTACAATTTACCAAAACCAACGCGCTGTTTATGAGGATGCAGACAGAGTGAGAGTTTATTCAAAAACCCAAATATTGATGAGTGTTTTTTTTCCTTTGAAACAATAATATGGCCTCAGATCTTAAAACAAGTTAAAAAAAGTTTTTTCTCACACACACAAAACAGCCAAACTTCACTTCAACACCTGTATTTCCAAATCTCTCCGCAGGAAGGGTCTGTACACTGCAGGGGTCGTTTTTTTCCTGGCATGCCTGACATTCCCCCCTTCGACTGGACAGTACATGGCTTCAGAGGTGGGAATCAGGAGCCACTTTAGCTTCTTTTATGCACAAATTCTGTCTTCAAAGGCTTACTCAGTGCAGAAAATGTAGTTTCTTTGAAAGTTTCACATTGTTAGCATTTTGTGATAACTTTTCCTGGGTGGGGGTTGACTTTGTTCTCTCCTTGAATGACTGGGGTGGGCTGGTGGTTGCCTAGAGCAGTGCTTCCCAACCCTGGACCTCGGGGAACACTGTCCTGCATTTTTTTAATCCAATCCTGCTCAAACACACCTGTCTTTGATGACTGTCATTGTCAAGCTTCTGCAGAGCCTCATGATCACTTGAATCAGGTGTGCATCAGCAGGGCATGGAAAACATGCAGCTTGGTCAAGCCTCACACTGGAACCACGGCCTTGTGCAATGGCCTTTCTTCCTGTGGTTTGGGGTCTGTCATAGACATGCTTCTCTGCGTGGGTATCCTGGGGACCCTGGCTGCCACTGCTGCTTTGCAGTGGCTTGGTGTGGGTGAAACTGGATGCTACCCTTCCTTTTTCTCTCTTACGTTCTACAATGTATAACATCATTGTGTGCTGTAGAACACAGACACTCACCTGACATGACTTGTATGCAAATATTTACTAGAATTGGCACTGGAATGCAGAAGTGGGACCAAGTCATTGTTTTGCAAGTCACAAGTAAGTTTCAAGTCCTTGTCCTCAAGTCCAAGTCAAGTCCCAAGTCAAGTCCCAAGTCAAGACCTACCAGTTTCAAGTCGAATTCAACAACAGAGTCATATTATTTACTCAGTGGGGCAAAAAAGTATTCAGTCAGCCACCAATCGTGCAAGTTCTCTCACTTAAAAAGATGAGAGGCCTGTAATTTCCATCTTAGGGAAACCTCAACTATGAGAGACAAAATGACTAAAAGAATCCCAGAAAATCACAATGTCTGATTTTTTAAGAATTTATTTGCAAATTATGGTGGAAAATAAGTATTTGGTCAATAGCAAAAGTTCAACTCAGTACTTTGTTATATACCCTTTGTTGGTGATGACAGCAGTCAAACATTTTCTTCACAAGGTTTTCACAAACTGTTACAGGTATTTTGGTCCATTCCTCCATGCAGATCTCCTCTAGAGCAGTGATGTTTTGGTTGCTGTTACTGGGCAAAGATTTTCTATGGGACTGAGATCTGGAGACTGGCTAGGCCCCTCCGGGACCTTGAAAAGCCCAATGCTCTAACATCCACAAACGGTAACTTCTATCACAACTTGAGATTGAAGCGATACAATACAATACCACAGCAGAGCCAGAACAGCAGATCAGAAAGGATGCTATACCACCTTCCCACCCTGAGCTTGGATACACAGCCCCAACAACTACAGATATGCTGAGTGAGGCAGCAACTGACCTGAAAGACAAGATCATTCCTAGAATTGACCACTGGGCAACCCCGACACCAGCTACAACGGTTGGGTGATGTACCGCCTGAAAGTCTACTGGAAACTGTGAATGAAGCATTGAGGGCAATTTCTACCACAACCATCACAGAAACCAATGAACTGGTTTACACTTCAGCAGCAGTGATCCTTGAGATGCTTGGCTATAAGAGCAACCATGGGAGAAAACAGTACCCACCATGGAAGCAACGGTTAGAGGCCAAAATCAAGGCAACTCGGAAGGATGTGAGTAAGCTGACAGAGGCTCAAAGAGGTACAATGAGAAAGCAAGTACCTAAGAGATACAGCCAGATGCCCATACCTGAAGCACTGGAAACTGCCAAACAAAGGCTCCTAGCCTTGAGCAGCCGCCTAAAGAGGTTCACAAGAGACAATGAAGCCAGACGAATAAACGGGCTCTTCGCAACTCAACCTGCGAAAGTGTACGCTCAGTGGCAGGGTCAAAACAGCCGAGCAGACCCACCAAGGCTGGAAACTGAACAGTACTGGAAAAGTATATGGGAGAAAGAGACAGCACATAACAGCAATGCCCATTGGCTAGTCTCTCTGAGAGAAGAACATAGCAACCTCCCTGAACAGAATCCAGTAACCATCACAGTGGCAGACATCCAAGAAAGAGTCTCAGGTATGAGGAACTGGACAGCACCGGGCCCTGACATGATACATGCCTACTGGCTAAAGAAGCTTACCGCACTCCACGAGCGCCTGGCAGCACAAATGAACCAGCTGCTAAGAGATGGGACTCACCCCGAATGGCTAACGCAGGGGTCGGCAACCCAAAATGTTGAAAGAGCCAAATTGGACGAAAAAAACAAAAAACAAATATGCCTGGAGCCGCAAAATATTAAAAGCCTTATTTAAGCCTTATAATGAAGGCAACACATGCAATATGTGTCTATATTAGATATTTTAGCCTACTATCAAAATGACTAAGTTGCTTGAAACACATAATGAACATTATTAACGATTAAATGTTTATTTGCCCTGCAGCGCATTCTGCGGAGAACAATGCGTCACGTGACTGCTCTGTTGTACAAGTTTAACTTCATTACAATATTAATGAATTATGTTTCATTGCTTTGATAAAATTAAAGAAATTTAATAAAGAAATCTGATTTTTTATCTCATTTTTATTTTGAGGATTCGAACACAAAACAATAAAATGGAACGTGCATGACGACGCTTCAAGCATTTGCGGCGCCTGGAGACTTTCATTCAGCTCGTTTAGATGGGTTTTCAGTCACATCCACCAAAAAGTGCAGCTTTTCCAGCCACTCAGCATCTTCCAAGTGCGGGTAGTTCAGGGGGGTATTCCAGAAAGCAGGTTATGCTAGCTCTCACGGTAAGTTTGAGGCTAAGGAAGTTGATAACCTCAGTTTTCGGTTCCAGAAATGGAGGTATGTTTCAGGGTAGGTCAAGTTGCCATGGCAACTCATGCTCTGAACATAACCTGGTCGGGAGCAGGTTTAGTTGAAGCTTAGTTTGTTTTCAGAGAGGTGAAGCAGCATGGCGTGTCCATTTGAAGATGATTTAGTGGATGAAGAAGCTCAGATAATACTTTTTCTACCGTGAGAGGGTGATAAGACCACATATGGATGCTGGAAAAAAATTTTTTTTACTTTGATCTAACTTTATTATTTGTTTCAGTTAAAATAAATCATTTTTTTGTAAGTCGGTTTAAAAATTACACGTAGTTTTCAGACAGTTATTTTCCTTTCGTTCAAATTAATTCAATTAAGAAGGTGTAACTTTGGTGCTGCTGTTAGATCGGCACCGCAAGGGATTGTGGGATATCATTCCCTTTGCCTGTCTGGGCGGATTTGGGTTTAAGTGTGGGTTTTTGACCAAATGTGTTTAGTTGTTTTACTGTGTTTTGCCATGTTTCGCAGAGTTATTTTGCCGTACTGAGCTTACGTCTCTGCACCATGAGTGAGAGTGAAGGAGAGGATGATGAGTTTATATAGCACCCCTACGGCTTGGCATTGTAATGACAATCATGGTAATTTCTATAACGGATTTTTCACTCCGTGCATTATTCCCCCCGTCTTTTTTATTGTTATAAAAATGAGCATATCTGCCGGCTCAAACTTAGGCATTTGAGAGTTCAAGAAATGTAATTAATTAAGATGGAAAAAAATATTAATTGAATTGGAGTAATGTGACATTTAGTTAGATAAATACGTAAATTTGAGTTGTATAAACAATTATTGAGTTTTATAGACGTAAGAAATTAAGTTGAATAAATTTAACTCAATTTTTTGTTACCGATAGAAGTAATTCATTTAAGTTGGCAAAATTGGATGAGTTATATATGTATGTGCGTCACAAGGAAAATAGAAATGAGATCAGAAACTCGTGCGTTTACTTTGTCTGCTCTTTTTCTACACGCAGAAACTCTTTTTTTTTGATGATGCCGTGTTACTTTTTTGATGGACGTGTAATCTTCATACGCCGTCATTAAAACCTCAGACTCCATCTCACTGAAGTACAGCGTCTTCTTTTTTTTCTCCACGCGTTTCCATGGTGACTCCAGAAATCTGTGATCCACTGAGAATGTCTTTATGTACCTGTCGTGCACGCCCATTAACCCAGGGTTACCAAGTCGAGCGTAATTACGCCAACTCATATCCGGTCTTTTGGAACCGATATATCCCGAGTAAGCAAGTTCAGGCGGATTTCAGCCAGAGTTCAGGCTTAAAGTCAGGCTAGTTTAAACATGCTTCCTGGAATACCCCCCAGTTCTTTGCTTTTCAGGAATGTTTTCACGTGTCCTAAACAGACGACAAAGTGACGGAAAGTGTCACCCCAGACAGCCAACGGACTTCGCTTTCAACTTCATCAAGCAATGCAGGGAACTGACCGCAGTTCCATTTACATCAGCCAGCTGTTTATCGGTCCGCTAAAAGTTAAAAAAAAAGCCCCACTGATGGAAACGTGTGTCAAAAGCCAGACCGTCACCTAAGCAGTGTAGCAGCAGCTAAAACGGTTACCAAAACACTTTTTTAAGAATCCATGCCTTAAACAACTCACAACCCAGTACAGTCTCAATGACATACTGCTAGCAGAAGAAGCAAATTCTCCTTCTCTGTTTAGAGTTCATTCATTCCAGCGCTCACAATCAGCACAAACAGCATGGACCTGACTTCAGTTCACAACACTCTTACTCAAGGTTTTACCCTATAACTCCCACTTCCCATGAGCCTTAGGAGGTGAAGGCGGGGCCAGTGGCGGTCATGTGCATTTTAGGTCTGTTAGCAGCAAGGGATTGTGGGACGCAGTTTCCTGATCTAATTAGGGCTCAGCATGAGCGTTTCTGTTTGCCCACGTTTCTTTTCATATGGCAGTTTTGTTGTTCCACCTTAGTTTATTCTTCCTGTTATGTTTGTTTCTTTTTGTTGGACCATGAGTGTGGAAGGGAGAGAGGTTGATCACTACAGTGCAATGTTCAATGCAATGCGTGTCAAAACAAATTGGGAATTGTAATGAAGGAAAGGCGATCATACTTTCAGCTTTCATCTCTACTCCCTCCTCTCTGTGGAGTCGTGCTACTCGAACAAATCGCAAACAGTTGATTGACATCTCAACTTTTAGCCAGATTGGCTCCCGTTTTCTGCTGGGCATTACATCATCAATTCTGCAAGCTCTTTCAGCATTGGAAAAAATAAAGAATGCTTGTGTTTTGTTATTCCTCCTACAGAAACCATATTAAAACAAAAAGTATATTTCTCTCTCCCATCTATTTACATTTTGAAACATTTTTGAAAATGCTCCAGGGAGCCACCAGGGCGGCGCTAAAGAGCTGCATGCGGCTCCGGAGCCGCGGGTTGCCGACCCCCGGGCTAACGGAAGGGCGAACGATCCTGATCCAGAAGGATCCCTCAAAGGGTGCAGTCCCATCCAACTACCGGCCAATTACCTGTCTGTCTACAACATGGAAGCTCATGTCAGGCATCATTGCAACCAAGATAAATAGGCACATGGATCAATTCATGAGCAACACACAGAAAGGCATTGGTAGAGACTCCAGAAGGGCCAAACACCAACTCCTGGTCGACAGAACAGTCGCTCAAGACTGCAAGTCACGACATACCAACCTGTGCACAGCCTGGATTGATTACAAGAAAGCCTATGACTCAATGCCACACACGTGGATCACTGAATGCTTGGAGCTGTACAACATCAACAGGACTCTAAGAGCCTTCATAGGAAACTCAATGAAGCTGTGGAAAACCACCCTTTAAGCCAATTGGAAGCCACTTGCACAAGTGTCCATCAAATGTGGGATATACCAAGGTGATACTCTGTCCCCACTGCTGTTCTGCATAGGTCTGAACCCCCTCAGCCAAATAATCAAGACTGGCTATGGATACCGACTTAGAAATGGGGCCAACATCAGTCACCTCCTCTACATGGATGACATCAAGCTATATGCTAAGAGCCAACGTGACATTGACTCCCTGATCCACACCACCAGGATCTACAGTACTGACATTGGGATGTCATTCGGGCTCGAGAAATGCAGCCGGATGGAGACAAAGAGAGGCAAGGTAGTCCACACAGGAGGGGTCTCACTCCCACAAGGAACAATAACAGACATCGAGGACAGTTACAAGTACCTTGGAATTCCACAGGCAAATGGCAACCTGGAGCAGGCAACAAGGAAAGCTGCAACAGCTAAACACCTCCAACGAGTAAGGCAAGTCCTGAGAAGCCAGCTCAATGGCAAAAATAAGACCCAGGCAATAAACAGCTATGCACTGCCAGTTATCAGATACCCTGCAGGAATAATAACTAGGGACTAGTGAGCGTAGAAGCCACTATCCAGGATGAAACATCCAAGATGCATGAGTACATCAAGCTCAAGGCCCCAACTGGCAGTGTGCTCAGTGAATGTCTCAGGCAATGGAGAGCAGAGGATACAGTGCTGGAGGACAGATCCTCATGGGAGGACAAACCCCTGCATGGGATGTACCACCGGACCATAACTGAAGTGGCTGATATCAAGAAGTCCTACCAATGGCTAGAAAGGGCTGGCCTACAGGACAGCAGTGAAGCACTCATCCTGGCAGCTCAGGAACAAACCCTGAGCACCAGAGCCATAGAGGCTCAGATCTACCACACCAGACAAGACCCAAGGGTTAGATCTACCACGCCAGACGAGACCCAAGGTGTAGATCTACCACACCAGACAAGACCCAAGGTGTAGATCTACCACACCAGACAAGACCCAAGGTGTAGATCTACCACGCCAGACAGGACCCAAGGCGTAGATCTACCACACCAGACAAGACCCAAGGCGTAGATCTACCACACCAGACAAGACCCAAGGCGTAGATCTACCACACCAGACAAGACCCAAGGTGTAGATCTACCACACCAGAAAAGACCCAAAGTGTAGACCTACCACACTAGACAAGACCCAAAGTTTAGGGTTGATGGATTTATTTCATTTTGAATGGTGTAAGTAAATTCGATTTGATTAATTCAAGATTCAAGAGATTCAAGATTCTTTTATTTGTCACATACAAAGTTATATTTAGTAAATACAACCGGTAGTGAAATGTAACCCAGGTCCGCTCCATGGACAGTGCAATCATTAAAGAAAACAGTACAGGAAATGTACATAATAAAATTAAAAACAACCAACTGATGGATAAATTTTATCTTTAACATTACGTTGGGAAAAAGATTCATTGGTTCAAAACACGATAAATAAATAAAATAATCAAATTATAGCGACATCAATTACTAAGTTGAAAATAATACAAGTTCTGCCAAGAGTAATTTAATGCAGAAATTCCAAGTGGGATGAGGGCCTTTAAGTATATGTTTTTGTTTGCCATTAAGTTGTTGTTGTTGTTTGCCTGATGGCAGCAAAGAGAAGGAATGATAAAGAGGTTGAGTGGGTTCTTTGATGAGAAGGGTTGGCTTGCCTAAACATTGATTGCTTCTGTATTCCACCGATGGGGTCTAAGGTGTTTGGATGGTTATGCTAGCCTGATTGGTTGTTTTAGTGAGCATTATTTTGTGTTTGAGTGTAAGAGAGTGAGACCAGAAGGATATATTGTATGTAGTATGGATTCAATCAGTGAAGTATGTACAAGAAATAAAGTGTCGTTCTTGATATTAAAGACCCATTCCGATTAAAAAAATTGTGTTTTTGGTGTGTTTGCTAATAATAATAATAATAATAATAATACATTTTATTTTAAAAGCACCTTTCAGGACTCTCAAGGCCACTGTACAAATAAAACAAGTAAAGCAGAATTAAAACAGCTGGGAGAGACAGAAATGGTGCAAAGGTGTTAAACATGATTTTCTGAACAGATGGGTTTGGAGTTTAGATTTGAATAGGGACATGGTGTCAGAGTTTTTTTCTATATCCAGTGAAAGGGAGTTCCAGAGTTTGGGGGCAGAGCAGCTGAAAGCCCTGCCCCCCATGGTCCCCATGGTGCTGAGGCAGGCTAAAGAAACAGTCAGGTGAAGGGAGGATGAAGATTTCAGGGAGCTGGAAGGTGTAAGGACTTTGATGAGAGCAGAAAGAACAGGAGGGGAGAGGTTGTGGATGGACTTAAAGGTGTTTTGCAATCAATTCTTGTTTGAACTGGATGGCAGTGGAGCTGAGTGATGTGGTGGTGAAGGGGAGTTCTGGTGATAACTCAGGCAGAAGAGTTCTGGACCAGCTGGAGTTTGTGGATAGACTTGTTTGGGAGACAGAAGAGAATTGCAGTAGTCGATGCAACTGGTCACAAGAATGTGGACCAAAATGGAAGCAGTGTGGGGGTAATGGGTAAGGGGGTGAGGGAAGGACGGAGTCTGTTGATGTTACCAAGATGGAAGAATGATGTTCAGGAAATGATATTGATGTGAAATTGGAAAGATAGACAGGCTTTCTAGGACAACACCCAACTTTTTTTTTTGGGTAGAGAATGTAACCGGAGCATCACCGACAGAAAGGGTAAGGGTGTTAAGTTTGGAGAGGACTTATTCAATTCAATTCAATTCAATTCAATTTTATTTGTATAGCCCAAAATCACAACAACAGTCGTTTCGATGGGCTTCGAAGTAAAACATGAACTCAAAAGGATCATGAATACAAAAGAGTTCAATAGGAAAATACAAAAATGAACAAACAAACTGACTAAGCTATACTGGCATCCCTGCCCTTAGACCCCCCTTCTCTGTGAGGAAAAACTCCTAAAAACACGGATTCCGGAAAAAACGAAGAAACCTCAGGGGTGTCCACATGGAGGAGGGATCCTCCCCCAGGACGGACAGGCGATGTACCAGAACTCTTAGAAAAGAATTAACTTATCTAAATCTACAACTACACATTTAAAGTCCAGCAGACGAGCTTCATCCAGTCGTGGTTGGGGGGACAGTCAAAGGCGCGAGTCGAGCTGGAGACAGGAACCACAGCCAGGTGTAGGAGCAGAGACGAGGTAGACGGTCAGGAACTGGAGCACGGATGAGCCAATTGGAGTCTGGAAGCACTCCCACTCCCCAGGAGGGGAGAGGAAAAGAGGGACAATACATGAATCACTGCACCAAACAGAGGCATGGAGAACTAAATGATAAATTATGATCAGGAATGGAGGAGAGGAAGGGTAGAAGTAGAAAAGAAAATAAGACAGAACCCCAGAGCACCATAGTTACCCCAGCTTCAACTTCTAGCAGCCTTTTAAAAGAAATAGTTAAGTTTAATTTAAACAACTTAACATTAAGTTAAATAATCTCTGTATACTAACTAGTCTGACAATAAGCCTGTCCACAGAGGAATGTTTTCAGTCTAACTTTGAATGTAGAAACTGAGTCGGCCTCTCTTAAGGCCCGTACACACCGGGACGAATATTCGCCAGGCGTTATTCGCCAGTGTTTTTCGCCACGTTTTTTGTGTTCACACCCAGGCGATTTTCGCTGACGATGAGCCGAGCGAACATGCAATTTCATTCCTTGACGTTAGATGGCGCTTAATGTAAACAGAAATACTCCTGTACACAAGGTGGCGCTGCGCAACTTTACGCTTCTTAAAGTCGCTTTTCGCTCAGAAGAAGAGAGCAAGTATTTACGCGATTGTCAGAATCAAACAAAGAAAACGTGAATATTTCAAGCACCAGTAGCTCCAATTGGTGCTTGGTTCGGGGATATTTTATAATGTCCGTCATTTCTTCGCGGCAGTGTAGACGCTACTTGGCGTCTATCTTCTTCGCTGGTATGTGTGCTCAGAAAGGCAGTTTTGTGTTTGAGCGCCCCCAAGTTGTGTTTTACTGTAACTTCAGAAGTTTCAGACACGTGTGCAAAAGCGCCATTCTCATTGGTCGAATAGATTTCGACGCGACGCGTCGAAAAAAAAAAACGAACCCAAGGCGTTTTTTTTTTTTTTGACGCTTTAACACGTGGCATTTTTTCGCGTCGGTGTGCACACTCTCATTGGTGCCCTTTGTTTAGTCACGAGGCGTTGAACGTCGGCGAAAATCGCCGGCGAAATTCGTCCCGGTGTGTACGGGCCTTTACACAATCTGGGAGTTTATTCCATAAGACAGGGGCTTGGTGGCTAAACGCTCTACCTCCAACCGTACTTTTACTAATTCTAGGAACCACAAGCAGTCCTGCATTTAGTGAGTGAAGTGTTCTGATTGGATGGTAAGGGACTATGAGGTCCTTAATATAGGACGGGGCCATTCCATGTAAGGCCTTATAGGTTAACAGGAGGATCTTGAACTTGATTCTGGAATCAACTGGGATCCAGTGGAGTGAAACTAACACAGGAGTGATGTGATCTCTTCTGCTAGTTCCAGCTAACAATCGAGCTGCTGCGTTCTGAACTAGCTGGAGACTTCTTAAGGAACTCTTAGGACACGCTGCTAACAAGGAGTTACAGTAATCCAGCCTCGACGTAACAAATGCATGAATGAGTTTTTCAGCATCACTCTTAGAAAGTAGATTTCTGATCTTAGCAATATTCCGCAGATGAAAAAAGGCAGTTCTACACGCCTGAGATATGTGAGCCTTAAATGATACTAATGATACTTAAATGAGACTTATGTTGTGCCAATGAGGAGGAGTTTAGATGTATTGCTATTGAGTTGCAGTGAGTTAGGGATCTGGTCTTAATTCGGGCAAGTGTATTGAGTAAATTATGTAGTGTTAAAATATTGTTCACCAAAGTGGTTATGAGTAATTTTGGAAGTCAATGCTGGAAATACTAGACCAGAGAGTAGTGATGTCAACATTCTTTATGTTCTGAAAATGAATGAAACAGGGTCGTTTGACTGAGGAAAGTGGTTGAAAGAAACTAAAAAGTGGTCTTAGTTGGTGAGTTAGGGTTAGGGCAGTTAGAGAGGGTCAGGCTAGAACAGCCAACTAGATCCAGAGAGTGACCTTTAACATGGGTGGGAAGATCAGCATGTTGTAAGAAGTCAAAATGATCTATTAGCCTTTGTCCTACCTTAGATGACCCTCCCCCCCCCTTCCATAGACGTGTTCTCCCTACCATGACAAAGGTGGATAAAGGTGGAAAGATTTCATGTAATCCATGGACACCAGTGAAGATCACAAATCATTGAAGAAAAAAAGGTTCAGAGCTCTGTCTAGTGGGTCTAGATGACCCCACTGTCTAGTGGGTCTAGATGACCCAACTCCCAACGTCAAAGTCCCTAGGATAGAACAAGGGTTAATGAAGAGAGTCTCTGATGAGCCAGCGGTTGATATTATCCATGTGTATATTGAAGCACCTCAGCAGCAACACATTGGGTGAGAGAGCTGACAGGGCATTAAGGAGCAAGAAAAACTCAGTAATTAGGTCAGAGTTTGGTTTTGGAGGGCGGTATACCAATGCAATGATGGTGGGAGTGGATCTAGATATTTGTAGCACAGTGCAGTCCAACAAAGAAACCAGGGGCACTGACACAAATGTGACTTTCCACTTCTTGCGGTGGAGTACCGGAGACCTCCCCTGCGGGAGCCGCCAGATTTCTAAACATAAACAAATCCATCAGGAGTTGAGTTGTTGAGGTGTGAAAAGGCGTTAGGCAGTTGCCGGGTTTTGGTTAAACAGAGGAAATCCAGTTTGTGCTTGGTAAGGAGTTGATTGATTAAGTGTCCCTTGACTGTGAGTGAGCAGGCCAAAGCTGATAGCAGTGTGCTTGAGCGGAGCAGATCTGTCAAGTCTGATCTATAAGATTTGTTCAAATCAAAATTGAACATGTTCTTGTGGCATCTTTCTGATGATGGAGGATATTTATAAAGAAAAGATCAAAACTGCTTTTCTGAGTATTTCTTTATACAAATTGTGGTGAGTCAGGAGCAGATGGACAAAATGTCCTTTTAGATGTGGCGTAGAACTGCAGGCCACAAGATCCCAGCTCCGTCCCTTTCTGATGCATCCACTGTCAGACAAACAGATTCACAAAGGTCTTTGTTTTCCTCGTCTGAACTGGAATTTGGATCAAAACTGGATAGCTCTGATAATGCATCTGTTTTTGTTGCACCACTAATGGTAACATAAAGGTATGAGGGGCTGTAAGCTTGTGAGACAGATTGTAAACACAGGCATGATGGTAAATCAGCACAGGCTTACTTCGCGCCAACAGTCCCACCCACAACTCAGAGGTGAATTTCTGATGGACTCCTGCCACTCTGCAGAAACTAAGTCCTAAAAAACAACACAGGTTTTTGGATTTTGGCTAAAAATGGCATTACCCAATTAAAATACCACTAGGAACACTTTGAAAATAAATAAGAAGATGATCGGAGTGGGACTTTAGCAACATTTTTTTTATTTAAATGTGGAGGCACTGTTATGTAACGCAAATGTCACTCATTTGTTCATCAGTACACCACGAAAGAGCTCCTCACCTCATTGTTGGATTGCAGACAGTGGAGCTCTCTATCCCACAATGCATCAGTCCATCAGGAGTTGTCACTAAAGTGGAGCACCTCAGAAATGCCGCTACTCTTGTCTTTGGCATTCTTTCTGCTCATGAAGGTACCTATAACACAATTATGTCTTCTTGAATTGTATTTTGTTGGCTTTTCTAGGTCTGTATGCAGAAGCAGTGGTCAGTGTTTTCGTCGAGGCTGGGACCTCTCCACACAGAGAGGTCCCAGCCCCCGGCATGTTTTCCCCTTGCATGTGTGGGTTTTCTCCGGGCACTCTTGACTTCATTATTACTCTAAATTATTACTATATGTGAGTGTGTAAGTGTGTGTTTTTGGGGTGTCCTTTAATAGACAGGTGACTTATTCAGGGTTTACCCCGCCTTTGCCCAAAGGTATCTGGGACAGGCTCTGGTGACCCTATGACCTTGAAATGGATTCAGCGGGTTAAGAAGTGGAGGGATGTTGGCTTTCTCAGTTACAATGACTCATAACTTGAATAACAAACAAAAGGCAGATAAATCTCTTTAGCTTTTTTAGCTCAGGCAGGAGTTCTGCTGCTGGTAGGAGAAGGTTTTATGACCAATCAGGAAAAGATTTTGCGAGTGAATAACCTGGCATCTATCTGGACCAATATCAGTCGTGTGTACACAGCAGCAGAAAAGGCATAAAAGAAAAACCCCTGAAAGGAGAGTCATTCTTGGTTAAAAGAAAAAGACTGTTTATTTTCATTTGCATATTTTTAGACCCCAAGGCCACTGAATTGGTCGCTTTGACCTGTGGTGCCATCTAAATATGAAAATGGTTGAATCTTGATGGCAGCACTTCTCAGATCAGACTAATAGTAATTCCATTACAGCTGTCAGCAAATGTGCACTCCTGACTGTGTGTCTGTTTCTGTTGAGATTTGGATGTTGGTCCTTGCCTGCACTCTGCCTCTGCCAGCTGGATACTTCATGCCCATGTTTGTCCTTGGTGAGGAACATCATGTTTGCTGTCTTTAGTTAAAAAGGGAACAACAAAACAAAACATCATATTTGGTTCCTTCTTTATGAATTTGGTGTTTCTGCTCCAGGTGCAGCTGGTGGTCGGCTGTTTGGGGAAGGAGTGGCTCATGTCTTCTCCACTGGAGTAGTTTTTGGCCATCATTGGGATTCTGTGTATCCTGGAGTCTATGCACTTGCTGGTAAAATATATCTCAAGTACTAAATGTAAATTATCGTAAAGGGATTAAATTGTCTTTTATTTTCAGTGTTTTCTGGGTTTTGCAATAAGCAGACTGGACAGAATTTTTATCACACCAATTTGTTTTGAATATTAGTGTTTATTAACCTTTACATTTGAGCATGTCTCTCTGACAAAAGAACATAGCAACCTCCCTGAACTAAATCCAGTAACGATCACAGTGGCAGACATCCAAGAAAGAGTCCCAGGTCTGAAGAACTGGACAGCAGCGGGAACACAGCATGAATCACATGTTCCAGAGCATTAGGAGGAAGATATGGCTTAACTTTGCTGATCAAATTTGCTGATAAAAACTAGACATGATTCGTGCCTACTGGCTAAAGAAACTTAGCACTCCATGAGCGCCCTGGCAGCACAAATGAACCAGCTGCTAAGAGATGGGACGGAAGGGCAAACAATCTTGATCCAGGAGGATCCCTCAAAGGATGAAGTACCATCCAACTACCGGTGTAGGTCCCAAAACTGTTCGACCTGCAATAAGTGTTCGGGGGCATGCGACTAATGATGACGTCACACTATTTGGTTGGCTGGACGCTGGTCCGATGATGTGTCAGATAGTGATTAGTCCACACCAATCACAGTACAACCGTTTAAAAAAAATTACAGTACAGCCGTAGAAGAAGATGTTATGAGTTTGGTTGTTAACAAACAAAGCTCCGACATAGAGCGAGATGATCTTCTAAACGCGCTTTTATTATTGTTATGATAATTACTAAGTGTTCGCTTATAGTCTTTTAAATCCGTGCGGCCAGTGCTTTATTATTTGCAGAACGGATCCAGAAGAAGGGTTAGGATTAGATTTAAACGTGCTAGCAACAGTAAGCCATGCTAACAACAGTAAGCCATGCTAACAACATTAAGCCATGCTAACAACATTTAGCCGCGGATGAATTAAACTGGAATAACATCAGCCTTTATTTTGTCTGGACCCGACTGGAAACACAAATTCACGATTGTTTGCACAGTTTCTTAAGACTGTTCATTCAAAAGCCGCCTCCACTATAGCGCACACACCGTCCCAAAGCTGCTTGTGCGCTTGGAGGTACAAATCTCCCAGGAGACACGTTTCTCCTGAGTCCAACAGCTCGCTCACACAGACCAGCTGGACAGACTGCGGTCCGAACCCTTCTCCGGACTGCACACCGTAACACCGTCGCTCCTTTTGGAGCAACCAGTTCATTCTAATAGCCACAGATCTTTTTACAAAGTAGGTTGTGGCACAGTCTCTCTATAAACATTACAAAGAATAATGTCATACACAAATTATGAAGGAAAAGATCTTTAGGTTACATAAGGAAACATGAAATGAAAATATGTTCAAGCCACTATCCAGGATGAGACATCCAAGATGCATGAATACATCAAGCTCAAGGCCCCAACTGACAGTTATTATTTTTGATGGCCCCAAATCTTCCCACACATTTTTTTATCCAGCAGCTGAGCAAACATATCGGAGCTAAAGGGCCTTTGTGTTTGATTTGACTGATGCAATACCCACAGATCCTTCAAATGCAATCGATGTAAAGGGCGCCCCCGAATCTGTGGCGGGAAGAAATGTTTTGATCTCACTGGCTGATAAATTCTGGGTTTAAAAGATATAATAATTATTTTATATTTAAATGTAAAATAATTATTCCTTCTTGTTTTCTCTGCAGGTGCAGCTGCCCTTTCTGGTGCTGTAACACACACACTGTCCCCAGCTCTTTTGGCTGTCGAGTTGACTGGTCAGTTCAGTCATGCTGTACCCATTCTTCTCGCCACTTTACTAGCCAATGGGCTGGCTCGCTCCGGAAATCGCCCGTCTTTTTATGATGCCATCTCTATCAACAAGAAACTGCCGCACCTGCCGTCTCTGGTGAAGGCTTATCCTCAGTAAGAAAGACAACATATTTTCAAAAAGACATTAAATTACAAAAGATGAATGCCATTGGTGCACTGTATCAATCAATGAATCAATCGATCGATCGATCGATCGATCACCAACGAAACATGCCATAGGGTTAATTGAACACTTTGATTTGAGGATGTTTTCATAAATAGTTTACTAGATTTAGAGTAGACCAAAGTTTGGGTTCAGTGCTGAAGGGACAAAGTGTGCATGTGTTAATAAACTCACATAAACTCTGGTCTAAAAAAAAAAAGAAATACTGTATATCTTCCTTTTTTTTCTTATTTGTCCTGTCCAGCAACTGAGCAAACAGATGAGAGCTGAAGGCCTGTTGGACACGGGTTATGGATCTTCGGATAGCCAGGGTGTATGTTTGGATAAACCCCTTTTGTTTTTTATTTATTCATTACATATTATGTTTTAAATATATATTTTCTTTATCTGTATTCTTACAGAGGGACGAAAGAGGGGGAAATTGTGAAGGGGGGGATATAAGAAAAAAAGGAGACAGGGGGAGAATGTAAGGGGATACAAATGCCAAGTGGCTAATTTGAGTAGGTAATGGTTTTAAGCTTCATAACATTTATGCTAGATCTGCTGGACAGACAAATATTACATCCAAGAATGAAGTTCTGACTCTAAGATAAGCGGAAGACATCTGTCCATCAATACACTGGGGCAGTGGTGGGCAATTCTAGGCCTCGAGGGCCGGTGCGTCTGCAAGATTTCCAGATATTCTTGGCTGATTACCTGGTTCAGGTGTGTCCAGCCAATCAGAACATACCAGAACAGGGTATGTTGGAGAACATGCAGAAATGCAGCCCTCAGTTCCCATCTCTGCACTGGGGGTTAGGAGCAGACAGGGAGCAGTGTGACAGTGGGCACGTGGGACTGGCGATGCAAGCATGCTGCCCGACCCCCCGACCAATGGAGCCCCCATCGCCCCCTACCGGGCACCGGAAGCCCTGACCCCCACCTCTAACCACGGCAGTAAGGCAAGGAGCAGCGACAACCAGGCCCCCCCACCCCCTAAGTCATGGAGTTAGCTATGGGAGACCAGAGAGACTGAATTCTTTCAAAGTTACTTGAACTTTGGGCTGACATTTTTTACAAGCTGGTATGATCAAACAGCAGATTTCTGTGTTGACTTATATTTATATTTTTCTTGTTTTTCCAATTTATTAAAATAGTTTTTTTAGCAATACAAAGAGTTATGAAAATGATAGAGCCTAATCCTCCTTCTAGATCGATGGCACTCATGTCACCAAGCACACAAAGTGACGGTGAAGCTGTGATTGAAACCTTAAGCCAGACTGATAGATCAGCACATACCTGCTGCCAGAGAGCCTGGACAGGTGTGCAGAACCACAGTGCATGCATGTAACTGTCGGGTAGATTACTGTCACAGTGCTGACAAATGTCTGAGTTACTGAGACCCATCTTGAACATCCTCTGTCCAGTGTAGTAAATTCTGTGAAGAGTTTTGAAATGGATTAGCTGCAGATTTGGACTTTTTGTCAGTTTAAAGGTGTTTAGACAAAGTTCTGACCAGAAGCTTTCATCTGTGCTGATGCTCAAATCCGCATCCCATTTTGTTGTCGGAAGTGAAATATTATTATCTAAATTACATAAAAGTTTGTATATTTTGGAGACAGTTTTATTCATTGAAAAATTAAACCAGAGTAGTAACTACATCTGGTAGCTTAAAATCGTTGTCTTTGTATTTAAACTTTTTAGTAATAATTGATTTAAGTTGCTGATATTCCAAGAAGTTATTTATTCCATGTTTGTCTTGAAGTTCCTGGGGAGTTATGAATCTTCTATCAATAATTATGTGCTCAAGTTGTTTTATGCCCCCTGCTTGCCAAGCTGGGAAGTGGATAATTTTTTTGTTTATGAGGATGTCCGGGTTGTTCCAGATGGGTGTCATTTTGCCCGGTTGAATTGATGATTTTGATATTTTGAGAAATTCCCACCAGGCTGTTAAAGTGGCGTTTATATTAATACTTTGGAAACAATCCTGTTTTTTAACTATTTGGCTAATAAATGGTAGATCTGACAGGTTGATCTTTCCACATAACGCCTGTTCCAAGTCTAACCATGAGTTGGTTTCTAGATTATTTTTTAACCATTTTAAGATGTATTGTAATCTATTTGCAAGAAAGCATTTGTGGAAGTTAGGTAATTCTCCCTGCGTTTTTGACGCTCTGCAGCAGTTAGGTTAGAGTGTCTGATCTGCATGGGTTCTTCTGTAATTTTGCGGGATACTTCAAAAACAGATTGAGGAAGTGAATTCAAGGTGGTGGTGTGAAGAGTGGTGTTAGGAGGTATCTTACGGGCTTGATGGTTCCGTTCTCCTTGACGCTCCCGGAGGCGAATATTGGAGCAAAGGGCTGCTGAGACAAGATCTTCAAACGTGGGGGCTTCAGGTTGAGAGCAAAGGTGGTTTAGCTTTATTAAGAGATTGGTAAAAAAAAAAAAATGCCTCTTAAAGTTTGGTCAGGCCAACCTGCTTCCCCCGCTAATATCCAAAAGTCGATCACATGATCACAGACCGATCGATTGTGTTGCTTGAGCCTTCGCAATGGTCGGGTGGTTAATTCCTGGTTGGTCGAAGACCAGTCAAAATTCTCAGATGAACCGGTCGAAGGGCAAGTGTGAAATGGGATTGGCCGCTAGGAACGCTTGGGCCAATTGCATGGCTCTGTTTCTGAGAGACTTAATGATTAGTGTGGTTTTACTGTGATCAATGTGATAATACCTGGGTACTTGCTGGAAGGTTAATTGACATTGTAGGAGAAATCCTCCACAAGCTTTGACATCTCCAAAGACGGGTTAAGGCTGGAGACGGAAGTTTTCCGGTGAGGTAGTGGCAGCTGAAGTGGGCATGTTGCTGGAAGGTGGAAGCAACGCTGCAACTGTGGGATTAGAAAACTGTCCAGTTAGTTCCATAATGGTTTGCGTCATACCGTCAAGACGTTGAAAAAGATCCTGTTGTGCGGAAGCCATTTGGGTTAAAGCGTAAGCTTGACGTCCCAGAATGATTCGTTGCTGGTTGACTGCGGGGTGAAGACTTTCCGAGTCAGCTGGGTCTGGAGTTTGGCCAGTTCGAGTTGTAAGATGACTTACAAGGCAAGACAGACCCAGGCGCTGGAACCCGGAAGGAAGCCACAGGTGAGTAAGATGGTAAGTAATTGAGTTTTACTTTTGGTGTGGCTTGGAGTCGTGGTATGGCTGGAGGTCTTGGCGTAGCTTGGCGTTACCAGGACTTTCATTTGGGATAAGGCTGCTCTTGGAGATGTGTGACTCAGGTAAATAATCTTGGTTTGAAGTCCTGTAGGCGAGGCGTAAGACAAAGTTAGCGAAGACCAAAAACACAAGAGCAAAGAATAAGCTCTAGTGACCAGACTAAGCACCATCAGGGGCAACGATTTGGTGATGACTACTGGAACTGGATTTCCTTAAGTAGGGCTAGAGGTTGATGAGGTGAGTGTTCACAGCTGGTTTCGAGTCATGAAGCAGAGCAGAGAGGGGAGGGGGAGGAGAGACTGCCAGAGGCACCATTACAGGCGGTCCTCCTGAGTTCGGTAGCTTGTTCACCTTGAGCTGCGGGATGTATCGCAGTCCGAAGTCTCCCACACTTAATAAAGCATCATCCATTCCCCTCAAACACTCTGCCCCGGCTACTCTGCTCAGAGACACGGTCGCTCGGTCCACCGGTCCACTTGATTAATGGAGTGCAGGAGCGGACTACTTTTCTATTTTGTTTCTTTTTTTGTTAAAGTCACTTCCCTCAGTTTATACTGGACATTATTTTTCTCGGATGAGTCATTAGTTGGGAAATAAAATAATAAAGTAAAATAACGAATAATAATTATATAATAACTAAAAGTTTACAATACCCCCCCCCCCCCAGGATATCATCGTCCATCCCGATGTTTTACTGTAACCATCGTTAAAGGACAACCCTATATGTTACCGCACAATGTTTAAATCGAAAGAGCCATTGCTACACTGGCTCACAACACAAATACCACAGACATCCAGCGATCCAGCGCCAGCACGACTGTGCATGGGGGGGGGGGGGGTTCTGATAGAGGGCTGCCCATAACAATCTCCTGCAGAAGTCTCTGTCTGAATAAAGAGATAGATGTTAATGATGAATGTTTGAATGTAGTTAGAAGTGTGTTCCAGTCATTTGCATCAGAAAAGCTAAGAGTGTTTTGGTTTTATGAATAGGGAGTTTGATAAATTATCCTGACCTAGTCTGATTGGAGTGGAGGAGAGACGAGTGATAAAGAGTCTCATACAGGATTGTTTTTAGATAAAAAGATGCCTATGATGGAATTGTCATGTGTAGAGAGAGGGCCACTAGTTTACAGAGGTCACAGTGATGAACGTGAAAAGGAGCATAGAGTACAAAGCGAGCAGCAGAGTGATAAAGAACATCAAGGGGCTTAGTGGTTTGGACATGATATTTTCAGCATTCACCTGTTGGATACAGCCGGAGCCGGTTTAGCTCGTGCTGGTTTGCGGCGCCTTCCGTCCGTGAAACCAGGGTTAGAATCCGGGCTGCTCCCTGTTCCCTTCTCTACTTCTGTGCCGGTCCCAAGCCCGGTTGCTTTGAGAAGGTTGTGTCAGGAAGGGCATCCGGCGTAAAACATTGCCAAGTTTACCATGCGACTTGTTCGCTGTGGCGACCCCTGATAGGAAAAGCCGACAGAGAAAGACCTGTTGGATACAGCAAGAAAGGTAGCTTGCAAAATAGTCAGAGTAGACCAATACAGGCCTACTTAGAAGGATCCTGTGGTCAGCTGAGTCAAAAGCCTTTGCAAGTTCAGTAAAGGTAGCTATGCGGATGTTTTTGCAGTCTAAGACTGTGATGACATCATCAAGGCCTTTGATTGTGGCTTTAATCCACCCATACTCAGCCTGAAAGCAAGTCTGGTGGTTGGACATGTGGTTAGTCTGGGAAAAAGCACTGTAGGGACCTATTTAACAGGCTTGCTACAGGAGCAGCAATGACATTAGCATCTGCCTTTAACCCTTGTTCTATCCTTGGTATTTTAACATTGGGAGTGGGGTCATCTAGACCCACTAGACAGAGCTCTGAACCTTTTTTCTTCAATGATTTGTGATCTTCACTGGTGTCCATGGGTTACATGAAATCTTTCCACCTTTATCCACCTTTGTCATGGTAGGGAGAACACGTCTATGGAAGGGGGGGGGAGGGTCATCTAAGATAGCACAAGGGTTAAGAACACAGGATGAAGACCATCTAAGCCAGCAGATTTATTTGGATCTCCCCAAGCAAGCTCATCCTGCACATTAAAGATGGAAAGAGGTGTTAGGGAGAAATGATTATTAGTCAACAAGGTGGTCAGAGGATATGATGTTCTTGCAATCCAGCAAACATAGGCCAGAAGGCCAGTTTAGGAATTAAAGAATGCATACAGCCAGGTGACTTGGAAAAAGTATGCACCAGTTGGCCATGTGGAAGCAATCAGCGTCGCAGATCTGCGTCAGGATCTAGGGAGTCAAGTGAAGAGTACAGCACACAAGAAGCCTAGGCACTGAGAACGGGTTAACCAAGCACAAACAGACTTCACAGGACGTGCAATCAGGTAAAAAAGTGTAAGAGAGATGTCAAGAGGTCTTGGCAGTTGTAATTAGTTTAACAGATTTGGTTGTAGCAGGATACTTACAAAAACAAGATGTTCGCCATATAAAAAGAAACCCAAAAAAGAGAGAAAAGGCCACTGTGTGTTCTAGTGGAACAAAGATGGGAAGTCGTTAGCTGTGACTGCCTTTTTTGTTGATTTTTTTTTACAGGATTTCCTTGACAACTGTGGCCCACGCTTTGGAAAAGGACTCAGTGCAACTCCAGAAAGCAGCTGGGCCAGAGGAGGTTCGCCACGTTGTCGGTGCCAGTGTTCAGCCACAAATCCCTGTGGTGGACTCTGAAGGTGCGCAGACTTGCTGTATATTTATATTTATCAGTCTTTCAAACTGAGCTTCACAGACAGCAGAAAAACAAAAACAGCTTAAAAACATAAAGCATGGAAACAAATCCACAACTGTGGTCACAATGTTATGATTTACAAACAGCCACATTAGCAAGAGAAAAAAAACTTTAAAAAAAACAAAATAGCAGTTTATTAGAGCCAAATTGTGTTCTGTAGAGACAAATGGATTCATACAATCTTTTTATGTTTTAATTTAAATAAGTTTATCAGCCCTTACAGTCACTCTTCGGAGTTTAAGTACAGAAAACTGACTTTTATCCATTTTTCTGTTGAAGATTCCCAGATTTTATTGGGGTTTGTTCAGCGATCAGAGCTGTTGAAGTTCTTACACCACTGTAAAACCCAGGTGAGTCTAGAGGATGTTTGTTTGAAAAGAACTGTTTGGAAGGCCGAACAAAAAATCAAAAAGCTCATTAAAAGCTCTTTTTTCAAAACAGCTAATATTGTTTGCAAAGGAAGATTTGACCAAAGCTAAATTGTTGAGAAACATAGAGTCTCAGTCAAAAAAAGTCTTTAAGCATAAATCATAAAGGGGCATGTTTAAGGTAAAGTTCCTTTAGCATTCACCCAGATATTTGAAATTTGTTCTTCACATTGGAGGACAGTGAGCTGTAGACACAGCCACGCTCTGGAACTATTTGATGGTTTAACCCCCCCAATCCAACCCCTTATCCCTTGTGCTATCCTATGACCCCCCCTTCCATTGACGTGTTCTCCCTACCATGACAAAGGTGGATAAAGGTGGAAAGATTTCATGTAATCCATGGACACCAGTGAAGATCACAAATCATTGAAGAAAAAAGGTTCAGAGCCCTGTCTAGTGGGTCTAGATGACCCACTGTCTAGTGGGTCTAGATGACCCCACTCCCAATGTTAAAGTGCCTAGGATAGCACAAGGGTTACTGCTGAGTGTCAAGCAGGGAGGCACTGGGTCCCATTTTAGAGTCTTTGGTATAACACGGCCATAGATTTGACCTTTCAGTCTCAGGGCAGACACTCTACCACAAGGCCATTGAGCTTTTTGATTTTTAGAAGAATAAAAGTGACCTCAAGGGGATTCAAACGGGACATGCAGCGTTGACGAATTTGTGCTGATGTTTTCAGAATCTGCAGCAGCAAATGGATGACGTTTGCTGCATCCAACCAGTTTCTTCCCTGCTATGTCCTTCCAGCACAGTTGACATGGTAGGTGAATGCAGCTGGCAAATGCAAATTGTCTTCCACCGTGGTTACACATAAAAGAAAAAGTTATTGAATAGCGTCCTCATTTCTGTGGGTGACTTTAAGGGTTACAACCTAGACATTACTTTGACATAACCTTCATTGAAGTCCTGCTACATTCCCAGTTTCTTTTCATGATGTAGGAGATAAAATTGAGTCAAGGGGTTGAATTTAGCATAGGAATCTTTTTTTTAATAGCATCCAACCCACCTTAAGAGTATATCTCATTCCAGTTTGTCCATCACTGCTCTCATGGGTACAAAGGTATATCCATTGTAAGGATTAGCTGAATCCCTTTTAGATATTAGCCTACTCAGCTACTGTCAATTAAAGGCGGGGTGCACCCTGAATAGGTCGCCAGTGTGTCACAGGGCCACATACTCTCATGCACACCTACAGTCACCAGTTCACCTATAAAGCTGTGGGAGGAAGCCAGAGTGCCAGGAGAAAGGCCACTCATGCACGGGTAGAACATGCAGACGCAACCATCCAGAATTTAAACCAGTTTTTTTAATTGCAAGGCAAGTGTGCTAACAACTGTTCCACTGTGCAGCCTCCATAGTGCTGCACAAAAACCAGACCATACAGAACCATACACTTCTACTAAATTGAAAAACTTGAGTCTAAAGATGAGACTTTAGACATTCTTCTAGTTCTGAAGTGGAAAGCTCCAAAGGTTAGGGGTCAACCATAAAACACTAAATAAATCCTTACCCTCCAGTTTTGTTTTGTCCCAAAACTTAGGTTTTTACCCTCTCCTTGTATCCCTGACCCCTCTGTTTTAATGTCCACACCTGCTGTTTTAGATCATTACGCTCAGATTTCTGAGATGGTCTCAGATTAAAAGTATATCTGGAAGTCCTCTGTCTCAGAAGACTTCCAGATATACTTTCTCCTAAAATCTGGTGGAGCTGAGTGTCTTGACAATCTGCCAAAGTGCTCAGCAGACATAAAATCTTGGATGGAGGTGAACTGATTGTTCAGGTTGTGGAAAACCACCCTTGAAGCCAATGGGAAGCCACTTGCACAAGTGTCCATCAAATGTGGGATATACCAAGGTAATAATAATAATAATACATTTTATTTAAAAGCGCCTTTCAAAACACCCAAGGTCACTGTACAAAGTTAGAGGTAAAAACACAATAAAATCACAAGTTAAAAACAATAAATAAATTGGATTCATTAATAAAATCAGCTAACAGAAAATGAGAAACTGTGTTCCGGAAATGCAAGCTTAAACAGATAGGTTTTGAGTCTGGATTTAAAGATCAGAAAGGAGTCAGTGTTACAGAGGTCTGGGTGGAGAGAGTTCCAGAGTTGGGGAGCAGAGCGACTGAAGGCACGGCCCCCCATGGTGACCATACGGGCCGGAGGGACAGAGAGCTGAAGGGAGGAAGAAGACCGAAGAGAGCGAGAGGGAGTGTTAACATGGAGGAGATTAGAGAGATAGGAGGGAGCCAGGCTATGGAGGGCTTTGAAAGTGTAGAGAAGGAGCTTGAACTTAATCCTAAAGGCTACTGGAAGCCAGTGCAGCTGCTGGAGAACGGGAGTGATGTGATGGAAGGAGGGGGTTCTGGTGATGATGCGGGCCGCTGAATTCTGGACCAATTGAAGCTTATTTAGAGTTTTGTTGGGAAGACCAAAGAGAAGAGCATTACAATAGTCAAGACGAGAAGTGACCAGACTATGAACTAAAATGGAGGCGGAGTGGATGGTGAGGGAGGGGCGGAGTCGATTAATATTGCGTAAATGATAGTAGGCTGACCGAGTAATGCTATTGATGTGGGATTGAAATGATAATGTACTATCAAGGATGACACCCAGACTCTTTACTTGAGGGGAGGGGAAAACTGGAGAGGAATCGATGGAAAGGTTAAAATTAGGAACTTTGGAAAGGGTGGATTTGGAACCTACGAGGAGTAATTCGGTTTTATCACTGTTAAGTTTGAGGAAGTTTAGGGTGAACCAGGTTTTTATTTCAGACAGGCAGGAGGAGAGGGAGGCAGGTGGAATACAAGAGTTGGGTTTACTGGACAGATAGAGCTGAGTGTCATCCGCGAAACAATGAAAATCAATATTGAATTTACGAAATATATTGCCAAGGGGTAGCAGGTAGGTAATGAAGAGGAGGGGACCGAGAACACAACCTTGAGGAACACCAGATGAAATGAGTCAGGGTTGGGATTTGAAAGAATTCAGTTGAATAAACTGAGTGCGGCTTGAAAAATAAGAATGAAACCAGCGGAGGGGGGGGGGACTTGATACCGAGGGCTGAAAGTCTGTGGAGGAGGATGGAGTGAGATATGGTGTCAAATGCTGCGCTCAAGTCGAGGAGGATGAGGATGGTGATGAGTCCAGAATCAGCTGCAAGGAGAAGGTCATTGGTGATTTTTAGCAGGGCAGTTTCTGTGCTATGAAGGGGACGGAAACCAGATTGAAAGGGTTCAAAAAGATCATTTTGGGTGAGATGATGGGAAAGTTGGGAGGCGACTATTTTTTCAAGAATTTTTGAAATGAAGGGGAGGTTAGAAATAGGACAAAGATTATGAAAGGAGTTGGGGTCTGAGCTGGGTTTTTTTAGGATGGGTCTGACGGCAGCGATCTTGAGGAGTGAGGGGACTATACCTGATGTCAATGAGGAGTGAATAATGGCACAAATGAAAGGAAGAAGAGGAGGAAGGCAGGATTTAACCAGGGATGTTGGAAGGGGATCGAGCAAACATGTGGATGGTTTGGACTTATGGATGAGGCGGGAAATTTCACTGGGATCAGGGAGGAAAAAGGAAGTGAATATATGAGTTACAGAAAACGAGTCAGACGGGGTGGGAGGAGAGGTGGAGGAATGGAGATGCTGATGGATTTCTAGAATTTTCTGGTTAAAGAATAATTGAAGAGAATTACAGAGCTCATCTGAATAAAAATGAGGGGGAAAACTGTTACGGGGTTGAAAGACATTATCCATTAGAGAAAACAGCATTTTGGAATTTCCCTTATTTGCATCAATCAGTTGAGTGAAGTATTTTGTTTTAGTGTTAGAAACCAAGTCCTTGTGTTGTAAAATGTGTTCATTGTAGATTTCCTTATGAACGGGAGAGCCAGTTTTTTTGCAGAGCCGCTCCAACATTTGGCTTTCATTTTATGGAGTTCAGGGGTGAACCAGCGGGAAGATTTAACGGTAACACTTTATATTAAGATTCCTTAACAAGCTTTGTTAACACATTAACAAGCATTATAAATTAATTTATAGGGTGTTAGTAAGACATTTATTAGTACAATAAGTCTAATAAGGTTTATTAAATTACTTAGTTAACACATTTACAAGCATTATTATTAGGATGTTTTCAAGATGCTAATGATGCATTTACTGATATTATAGGTGCCTAACAAATGTGTCAGTGTTAATAAGCTTAATAAGATTTATTAACAAGCTTTGTTAACAAATTAAGAAGTATTATTATTGTTTGGGGTTCTACTAAGATATTTATTAGCATTATAGATGTCTCACACAAGCTTAAAAGCGAGAGTTAGAGTTAAAGTTACCGGTGAGCAGCGGCAACAGTCATGCCAGCGTCCACTCAACCGGAAGTGAGTGGGCTCTGTCCCCACTGCTGTTCTGCAGAGGTCTGACCCCCCTCAGCCAAATAATCAACAAGACTGGCTATGGATACCGACTCACAAATGGGGCCAACATCAGTCACCTCCTCTACATGGATGACATCAAGCTACAGTACAGACTAAAAGTTTGGACACACAAACTTTTATTTCCAGCGCTCTTCTGGGGCGGGCCCCACATTCGGGCCTTCTGGTGCGGCGGGGGGGCTGCTCTCCTGGTTGGCTGGAATTTGCACTCTCTGTCCCCTTCAAGGAAAGTGTCCACCCTCAATAAACACATCAAATGCAGCCTGGAGGTCAGACACCCCCTCCACACACACAGGCACCTCTCTCTCATCTCTCTCTCACACACACACACATACACACTCTCTCTCTCTCTCTTTTCTCTGACACACACTACTACTCAGTGACGTGCAGTGAGGTTGATGCTGGTGAGGCACTGACTCCTCTGAAGTCAGATTTACGATCGTAACAACTGAATATTTCAGCGTTCACCCAAAAGTATTTAACTGTAATTCTTTATATCTAAACATTCCTCTTTCAATGACCCTTACAACAACAAATACACAAAAATCTGGACAGAGTATCCTTCTGGTGTCTAAGTAATTCATATTCGCAATAAACACAATTCATTATATTTCAGTTGTGTGTAGCATAAATTAAATTTTGGCCTTCAATGTTTTACTTTTCTAACTTCTTTTTTATTTAACAAGTAATGATTGACTTTTTGCATGAAAATCTGATCATTGATGGAATATTCAAATATTCTCACCAGCAGGTTCAGTCAGGTGTGTTTTCCAAACTCCATCTCAGAGTTTCTCACCTTCCTGCAGTGATGGATGATGATCTCAGTGGGATTTCTCTGGTTTCTAGTGATCCTCTGCAGATCAGGTTTAGATTCAGTCGTAGCCTCTCTGATCAGTTCCTTTATGTGAGTGTCAGTCAGAACGGACGGATGCCTTATTTCACGTGTTTCAGGATAATAAACAGAGACTGGCAGACATCTATTAAGGAGAACATCACAGCAGCTTAGAGCAGCTCTTTTACAGACGGGGATTTCTCCGTTCTCCAAAACGTAACAAAGAGATTTCAGCTCAATCCTCTCCGGTTCTCTCGCTGCCTCATCAGTGACCAGCGGGGATCTCATCAGTCAGTCTCTGCATGAGAGGATCCATGAGAAAAGTGATCTGTGGTCGTTTCCATCCAGCAGCAGCGTCACGTTCTGCTTTATTCATTCTGATTGCAGCTTTCTGCTGTGAGCTCCACTAAGAAAGGAAAGTGGGATGATGGCCGTTTGAATATTTGAAAAGCTTCAACTTGTTAATAAAGGAGACAATTTGTGTTGATCAGGAAGAGTTTTTCATTTTCTCCGGGATACGTTTAGTTCTTTTCTGCCATGAACTATTTTCCTGCTTCCAAAAGCTCATAATGATAATAAACACGGTGACGCCACTCTGTTCAGTAAAAAAGCAAGAATCTGTCCGTTCTTCCAGAAACGTCCTGTGTTCATCTTTATACACTGAATTTCACCATTTTGACCATGAGGGTAACGGTCTGCATGCACATCAAATGTTTATTTATTTTCTCCGGCATTGGGCGTAAGACGCACAAATGATTGGCGGTAACTTATGTGTCGGGAGCGGCATTATAACTCACAAATTGCCAAATTACTTTTATTGTTATTTATTATTTATTTTTAACACCCTATGATGGATTTGAGTGTGGTTTAAGAGGGAAAAAGCTATGAAATGAGGCACAGTATATAGAAAATATGATGAGACGCAAAGAGCTGCATGATCATTGGCCGAGAGCCGCCGGCATGTTCGCCACCCCTGACCTAGGAGAAACCCCTGATCTTTCAAAGCCATTTCTGAGGCGGTCCTAAACATATCCCAGAATGGCACAAGCAGATGGATTATCTTGAAAAACGCTGCAGAAAAAGAGCAAACGAATTCATGGTGGAGGTGCAAAGAAAGCGAGCCACTAATTAGAACTGGTCTGAATATGTATTACTGAGCAAAGAAGGAAAGGTGGGCGTGTCTCTAGGAAGACGATTTTTGAGAGGTTGATGCTTCGAGGAGAAAAGAAACAAAAGACAATAATCTCATTACAATACATCCTCAAATGTTCACCTTGTGTTATTTTCTGCACTTTGTGACCAAATTTCACCACACAATGAAGCCGTAAGCCATGCCTCTTTTTTCTTAATCTTCTTAACTTGTTCTGTCCAACAACTGAGTCAGCCATGTCTTTAATGAACATCAGGCTGGCTGCCAAATTTCTGGAATAAACACTAGATGTAGAGTATTTAAGTATAAGCCATTTATCAAGATTCACTTGACTTTGGTTTTTCACCAGATGCCCTTTCTGACACAACCCTCTGCATTGACTTGAAAAAGCACTGGATTGTGCCCCCTTGTGGTTGCATTGTGATATGGAAGTGATGTGACGCTTCTGCTGGATTCTCCTCTTTTTAGGCCTACAGCATGATGAGTGCCCTTGAACTGCAGACCCTGTTTGTGGCAGATAAAGGAAAACTAGTGGGGTGTCTCACATGGTCAAAGGTGATAAATGTTTGCAAAATATTCATGCACATATTTGTGCTTTGACTTTGTTACATTTTCTATTGTACTTTTATCAAACATGTTGGAAGCTAAGCTAAGTTGAATAATTCCATTCAATTTATTTCCTTCTTTGTCTTCCTGTTTTCTTTCAGATGAAGGAAATACTGCAAGCTTTGGCCAAAGAGAACTAGTGTCACCAACCCAGTCCATTATGTCATACGGATACATTTACATTGGATTAGCAGTGTTTTTCAGCCAGTGTGCCGTGGGAAAATATGAATGCTCACTGATCTTAAAAATCACCAGAATATCAGCTCTGTGTTTATCAAAAAAGGCTCAAGCTTCAAACTAATTAATTTGCCAAGACCTTTGTGAAGCTTTTCAAAATAAATGCACCAGATTTCTCACCATCTTCCGTGTCTTTCATGAGGAGGGCGAGCAAAACTTTTGACCATAGCTCCTCTCTTACAATGTCTGCAGCAGAAAACAAACGTCTGAACTCTGACTCCGTCCAGCAGGAAGTTACACTTTTTAAGATTTGTAAATAATAAATGGCGTGTACTTATATAGCGCTTTTCTACCTACAAGGCCCAAAGTGCTTAACTGTTACACACACATTCACACACTGGTACTACGCTGCCGAACACTGGCGCCAACCTCCCACCAGAGGCAAGGTGGGGTTCAGTGTCTTGCCCAAGGACACATCGACTCATGGGCGTGCTAGGCAGGAATCGAACTTGCAATATTACGATCATGGGTCGACCGCCCTACCACTGCGCCAAATTCTGAACTATTGTTTTGTTTTAATCAATAAATGATGAAATATTAAGTGAAAATAGCATTTTTTCATGAGTATTTTTTTTTACTTTGGACAAACGCTCACAAGTTCTAAAACATAAGACACTGTGAAAATTAACACAAAAGTTAACAATGCTTCTTCTGCTAAATAAATTGAGTCTCATTTGGTGGGCGTCATTCTTTAGCTTGTCACTGCTGTTCATCTAATCCCAAAGAATTATGCAGCATAAAATAATTTATGTTCTAACTAACCCTTGTGCTATCCTAGGCACTTTAACATTGGGAGTTGGACACAAATTATTAACTATTAAAATTATAAAAGATACTATAATATGTGGTGATTACAATATAGACTTATGAAATCCAAACAAACACAAATATACTGAAGATTTTATGGATACTATGTATATCATTATTCTGCATCCTCTCATTACAATCCCGACCAGAATAACATCACGCGTGTCACTATAAAAAAATTTTTTTAACTTGTCCTGTCCAACAGCTGGGCAGACAGATGAGAGCTGAAGGCCTCTTATGTTGGACATATTTTACTTTAACAAGAGGGGTTATGAATCTTCAGAGTGTTTCTGTTCTTCTAAAACAGATGATGGAATGTAAAAAGAAGGAGGAAGAGTGACCAGCCATCCCCACACCAAGACCCCCGCCGCAGCAGCAGCGGCAGCCAGAACCCCCCAGCACCTGCACGGCAGCAGATAGAGAACAACCGTCCCCCAGGTGATCACATCCGCCACCCAGGCCAGGGCCAGCAGAACCCCCCCCCCCCCCTGCGCCGGGAGGGCCCAACGCGGGACCCCGCCCCAGAAGAGCGCCCACAGCCTCAGACGAGCACCTCATCACCACCCAGGAGTTCCGGGCACCACCCCCCCAAACCCCAGGTAGAAGCCAGGACCCCCCAAGGGAGACTCGCGCTCCAGGCAGCCACCCACCCAGCCCATGGTTGGCCAGCTGCCCCCGCCCAGGAGAAGGGCACCAAGGAGAAGAGGGGGTCCACAAGAAGTGTTGAAACATGGCCCGACCAGGCTCAGCCACAGTTGGAAATTTGGCGAGGCCCAGCACCCCGGGGCAGGGACCAGAACCCCCACCACAGGGACAAGGACACCCCCAGGCCCAGGTGTGATGTGATACCCGGCTCTTGGACTTGCCAGGGATCCCTCTCCCTGCGTGGAGAGAGGGCTGCTGGGCCCAGGAAGCCAGCACCCAAGGAACACGGGCGCCGTTGCCAAGGGTCCAGTACCCCCTACCAGGGATGGGTAGGGGACTTATGGTCCTAGGTCCCACCTCCCTTGTGAAATGCGTGTGTGTGTTTGTGAGGGTGTTTGTGTATGTATGTGTGTTTGTATTGGTGTATATTTTGAGGAGTGAAGGGTGTGTGTACTAAGGGGGTGCAGTTAAAATTAGGGCACTGAGGACACATCTCCTGATTACTCACAGTGATGTCCCCTCACCCTCCCCGCCAAGGGACCCTAAATAACCAAGGTGCAGTTAAAATTGGCGACAGTTTAGGGAACCTTTGTTAAAACAGGGAAAAAGAGAGTTGCAGTAATCTAAACCAGAAGAAATAAAAGCCTGGATCACTGTTTCCAGGTCAGATCAAGACTAAATACTTTTTCATTTTGCCACGTTCCTCAGATGATAAAAACCGTTTTTTTTCCCCATCTGTTTTGAGTGACCTTCCAGGGACATAGACTTGTCAAACACCCCAAGATTTCTGATGTTTGAGTGGACAGAAAAGCTCAGAGACCCGAGGTGTTGTCTGATGGAAGGAATTTTATGTTCTGGGGCAAAAATCAATGTCTCGGTTTTCTGGGTGTTTAAGAATAAAGGATTATTGCTCAGCCATGTTTTAATGCTCGTTAAGCAAGTCAACAAAGTTTGTAGTTTGTAATAACAATTTTCCGGGAAAGAACAGTAAAACTGGATGTCGTCTGCATAGAAATGATATGAGATGTGGCTGAATTGATTAATAAGTATCTCAAGAGGAATCATATATAAAATTAATAAATTAGGGGCCAAGTGCTGAACCCTGGGTTGGAGTGTTCCCATTTTATTCCTTACAGGTATATGTGTGTTGCGTGTAGCTGAATGTTTCTTCCCATCAGCCCCCTTAGATATTTAAATGTTTAAAGTTCTGAGATGAATCCACCCACCCATCAGAAATGTTAGGATTTATTTTAGGATCTAGCCAAAGAAAATTCCTTTTTCTCTGCTGGTCCTCCACAAGATGACCAAAACTGAAAAGTTTCTCCTTCATTGTGTTAGATTTTCTCATAATCTGAAACCAAAGTATTGACCTCTTCTTCCTCAGACATGAAAGAATTTGTAAATCAAATCAAAATTTACTTGCATTGCATGTTACCTACTAGTGACTAAAAGTGCTTCACATAAAAAAATCTAATTTAAAAAACCAAAAACAAGACAAAAGACCATTACACAAATAAGAAAAATTAAGAAAACATATATATTAAACATATACATAGCCTAACCCCCCCCCCAACACACAACATAATAATGCATAAAATTATTCATTAATAAGATCCAAAGTAAAAGTAAACAAAGAAATAAATAAGCCTTAATAATCAGATATAAATCAGTGAAGTGAATGAAAAAGATCTATTCAAATGAGTAAAGACAGAAGTAGCATAAAACAATTTCCTTATCTAAAAACAAACTTCCTACATTTTTGCTAAAAGTCAGATCACAAAGCTCAGTCTGGACCCTTCCTGGACAGTCTCTGGTGTCCCTTTAAAATCACCCCCAGTTTTTTATGGTTCAACCCTGAAATCTTCAGACTGGACATCTTCAGGAGAAACGGTCTTTCATTCTTTAGACCATTTTCTTCATCGTCTGAGAAGTCCTCATCATCTTCCTCAGACATTGGAGAATTTTCATCAGATTCAGAGTCGCCAGAGAAAATCAGCTCATCATCTGAGTTTCCCTCAGAGTCTTCCATTAAAGTTCCGTCTTCCTGTTTCTGCCTACACGATCGGACAGATGTTTTGGACAATTCTTCCTTTTTGGTTTGAATCTCTGATTCCAGGATCTTGGTGAGGTTCTGTAAACTGCCCCTTTTGTCCACCAGACTTTGATAGTTTTGTCTTTTCTTGTGGATTTCCTTTCGTTGAATGTCCAAGTCTCTTTGCAGCTCGGCAACTTCCAGGGAAAGTTCCAGGTTAGTTTGGATGGTTTTCTCATTCTCCGCCTGCATTTGATCACATTCAGATTCCAATTTTTTGACATCTTCCAGCATGATCTCGGATTTTTTTCTGGTCTCCAAGAGGTTTTCTGCTTCCACTCTAAGTAAATCCCTCTCCTCTCTCAGTTGGAAGTACTGAGCAGACAGTTCCTCAGGATTCTTTTGGCTCTTTTTCATCTCTGAAATCTCCATTTCCAACTTTGTGTTCAATTTTTGTAATCTGACTTTTTCTACACACATTCTGGGATAGTTTTGTCTCATCTCCTCTTGTTCTTCATGCTCTGTTTGCAGCTGCCGAAGTTCACTTTTCAGAGCTTCAGTTTTATGCTGTAAAAGATGGGACTCCTTCAACTCTAGTCTGTAATCTACTTCCAGAAGTGATTGTCGAGCTGCTTTCTTTTGATATTTTTGTAGTTCAGCCTGGAGAACCGCATATTTCTTTTCCGCATTTTTACGTTGAGATTTCACTCTCTCCTTTTCCAATTTCAGCTCTTCTTTCGGCCAAAGGTTCAGTTTCAGAGTTTTAATTTGCTCCTTAATAGAGTTGTTTCTTTCAGAGAAATCTTTGATCATTTGTTTTTCTTCCGCACATTTCTCCTGAACCTTCAGTTGTTTCTGAGCTTCTTTGTTCAGAGACTCTAAAGTTTGAATTAATTCCTTGTTTTCCCTGAAAGCAGCTTTCCGTTCATTCTTTAAGTGTTTGTGTGATGTTTCCAGGTGCTTTATGTTGGAAAGATTTTGACTGAGAATGTCAATGTGACTTCTCAAAGTTGCATTCTGCTGAATCATTTGTTCTGTAACTCTGTTTAATTCTTTAAGAGACATTTTCACAGTTGGACTTGTTGCAATTAAAAAAAATCCCTTTTCCTGAATGCTTTAAACGTTTTTTCCAAGCCTTGATTCTTATTCTTTACTGCAAAGACTCTGTGAGAGGGTCCTATATGTACACTTAGAAGCTATGTCATATTTTCTCTAATGACAAAATATGACATCATAGTCTGTCTAAATGTTCTAAATGTCGTGTTTTGATGTTGAATGATGTCATGTCCTGACATCATCAGAGTATGTGATGATGTCATGACATGACATCATCACATACTCTGCTATGGTGATGATGATGTCATGCCCTGAAATCTTTCAGAGTATGTGATGATGTCATGACAAGAGATCATCAGAGTATGTGATGATGTCATGACAAGAGATCATCAGAGTATGTGATGATGTCATGTCATGACATCATCACATACTCTGCTATGGTGATGATAATGTCATGCCCTGACATCATCATCACCATCGCATCCAAAATGCGGACAGAGAGGAAGCAGAGGAAAGACCACGGCAGACTGATTCAGGTGGAATTTGAAGTAAATCAGTCAGGAAATGGCTGCTAAAAGAAGCAGGAATCTAAATGCCAGAGTGTTGCTGGTTTGCAGACTTGGACAAGACGCTGACATTTTGACATAAAGTGGTGGTGGAATTGAACTGAGGCAGGCAGGCAGCTTTGACCAACATACAATGGAGGACAGCTTGACGTAGTTGTTTGGAGTGATATTTCTGCCATGTTGCACACAAGACTTTCTAAGTTTCAAATGAAAATATTAAATATTTGCTTTTTTTTATTTTGCTGAGTTAAGTTGAGTTAAACTGAGTTTCAGTTTGACGTGACCAAGCTGCCATCAAACAGCTGCTGAATAGTCCAGATTCTAACGACCAATCAATTTGCCTTATTTATCTAACATGGTGTCTGTCTCTCCTTCTCTTTTTGCTATATTTATTGAGCCTCTAGCTGCAGCAATAAGACAGAATGAGAGCATTAAAGGAATTAAAACCAAAACCAGCCTTCATAAAATTAGTCTCTATGCAGATGACATATTACTGTTTTTAAGTAATTTACGTTATGTAAATGAAACAGCAACAATCATTAATGAATTCTCCTCCATATCAGACTATTCCATTAATTGGAATAAGTCCGTTTTATTACCACTCAACAGGAATGCGGAACAAAGACTCACAATACCAGTCAAATCAGGAAATATCAAATATCTAGTTATCAATTTTTCCCCCAAACTATCAGAACTGGTGCAGCTAAACTACACCCCATTACTGAAAAAGATACAGGACGATCTAACCCGCTGGACCAACCTGCCTCTGTCCCTTATGGGCAAGGGTGTCTCTGTCTCATATTGACGGTGCTTGGAGGCAGAGCCTGTGGAAGACGTGGATAGCCCCCTTCATAATCGTTTATGAAGCCTCGCCATGGATGGAAGCTGGAGAAAGTCTAAGAGGCCGCTCGATTGGCTGAAAGTGAGCACGCCTGTTTTGCTGATGAGTTTGATTGACAGGTTCCTTAGCCAATGGTGACATTAGTTCACCTGCAGCGTGAAGAGAGTCTGAATATTCACCGTAGAAAAATCTCCCACAAATGTGGGGAGATTCACAAATGAGAGCGGGTTTGTGAATGCACATTCTAACATTTGTATGTTCTGTGAGTTCATATTACGAGTGTACCTAAAATGATGTTTGTTTAGTATCTATTGTGCATTTCTGAAAAATGTACTGTTTTTTAGTGAATCACAACGTGCACATTTATGAGAAACATTTAGTGTGCATGTGTGAATCACAACGTGTGCATTTCCAAATGAATATTGCACGTTTGTGTAAAATTACAGTTGTGAATCAGAGTGTGTGTATTTGTGAAACAGTTTGTGTGCATTTCGGATTATTGAGAATGAATTAACTCCATAGAAAGTGTTTCAGTTAGAAAGATGACTTTGTTTGGCTGTTAAGAAACACAAACCTTGAAGGAGAACTAAACTGTTGACCTCTGAATTCATCAAGAAGATTGAAAAACTGTTTGATGTGTCTTCGTTGTGGTTTAAGAGGTTTAATGGGGAAGACTCATTATACGCTGAGACGCTGTCACTTTAACCCTATGCATCATGGGAGATGTAGTGCATAACTGCCGCAGATCGCTTCTCTGGGCTTCATTGTTTTTTTCACTTGTTCCACTGTCTGATAACGGATTCTGTGGAAAGCTACACAGCTAAAGAGAGAGAGAGACTTGAATATAGATACACTTTAATGATCCCGGAGGAAATTTTTAAGTGGCCAGCTGCCAGCTGCTGTAATAGAATCAAACAAACCCAAAGAAAAACGTATTTTATGAAGTTTAATATTCCTAACTACTCAGTGTTTTATCAGGGCCTGTTTGGATGAACACAGAGCTGAAATCCTGGAGATGGGAAATGTTTCTAGATCAGTGAAAATGGGTAATTTCCCATGGCGCACACTATTGTGTCGCAGCACACTGGTTGAAAAACATTGGTCTAAGTAAACAATACTATCCAGTTTCAAGTCTGACTCCTCCCCCATGAGCACATATAAACCAGCCCTTTTACCAGCTATTTCAGAATTGACAAAGTCATTTGGATAAGAGGTGAAACATCTTCAACTTTAAAAACCAAGTCCGGATGATGTGCTATCTTCGATGACCCCCCCCCTTCCATTGACGTGTTCTCCCTACCATGACAAAGGTGGAAAGATTTCATGTAATCCATGGACACCAGTGAAGATCACAAATCATTGAAGAAAAAAGGTTCAGAGCTCTGTCTAGTGGGTCTAGATGACCCAACTCCCAATGTTATAGTGTCTAGGATAGCACAAGGGTTAAACCCAGTACTGTGATGGGATCTACCTGGGTGAATGACAGTCTTCATAGACAGACCCCACATGCTGTTATTGCCTAAAGCACTTCACTCACATGGGCATCACCAGCAATCACACCCCGTCGCTGTCTTGCCATGGATTCCTCCTGTCGTTTACAGGAATGTAGACAATAATGACAGCACAGCATACATCAAGCTCAATAACAAACTTCACTTAGATAAATGTACATTTAGACGCATTGCCTTTCACTTTTTTCCATCAAGGATGGAAAAGGAAGAATGAACGACTGAAGAAAGCAGGACTTTTGGTTTACAGTAACCACATAAAAACCAGGCCTATTTCTGGGCATTCTTTTGGTTTGACAGAAGCAGAAAATACAGTTAGCAGAAAGTCAAGGACAAACACCCAAGATGGGCTTCATGAAAGATCAGAATAGTTAAAACTTCTTTTTTTCTGGCAAAAAAAAAATGCCTTGGTGGACTACAGTCCTTTTGTGAAGGATGCTTTCAGGGCTGCAGAAGTTCAATTAGCCAAAGTAGATAGTTCTTAGAAAACTAAGCATCCCTTCCTTGTCCCACCAGAGGAAAGACCCTCAAAGAAGGTGGCTGAATTCTTTATGGAAAATGGATTTGATGAGTTCCTTTAGCTGAGAATCTTGAGAACAGGAAAAAAGATTGTGTGATATTCCATAACTTTGACTGACTGGCCTGGTGTAATGCTGCATTAGATCAATATACGTTTATTTATATGAGTGACATCTCAATACAATCGATCTCACCTGATCAAAGTGCTGCACAGCTAAAAGGCATAAAATAAGAATGAATGAATCATTTAGGAACTTTTGTAAAGGTTAAAAACAATTAAATATAAATAAATAAAATAGGACATTTTAACAAACATGTTAGATGGATATTCTAAAGGTTTATCTAAAGTTAGTGGGTAGGGAGGAGTCAGGAGTTTAGAAGCTTTGACGTAATAGAGCAGCTTTAAAGTATTGGTGCCAAGGACGAGGCTACGTGACCCTACTTTGCCATTTTACTGGATGAACAACCCAGATTACCAAGCAACGTCTGGCCTTCAGAAATTGAGGGCAGTTTTTATCCTATGGGTCAAAATGTACAAGTTTAAAGTGGATTAAAAGAAAACAGATGGTAATTATTCATTTAAAAACAAGGAGACTCTGAAAATAGTTTTAAACTTGAAGGTACGTATTGTAAACTTGAAGGATCTATTGAAAATATGAAAGAAAAAATGTTTAAATTTAAAACTTGAATAAAAATAATTGGGTTTAAGAACTGGACAGCACTGGGAACAAAGCATGAATTACATGCTCCAGAGCATGAGGAGGAAGATATGGCTTAACTTTGCTGATCGATTTTGCTGATGAAAACTACATTGGTTAGCGGCTAGCTCGGTTGGTAAGGTGAAGGACTGACATGCAGGAAACCAGGGTTCGATTCCAAGGGGGGAAAGAACAAGCAAGCAATTGAATTGGTGTGCAGTTAACACCACCCAGTGAGGGCCCATAGACAAGACCCTTAACACTACTGCCTACCAGCATGAATGTGCATGGTCAGAGGGACTGTGTTTGCGCCACGCCTCTACCATCACCTCAATGAAGAGTGAATGAACGGTGGACACATTGTAAACGCTTTGAGCGTCTGGAAGAGCGCAGATAAATCCAATCCAATATTATTATTATTACATGTTTAATGTCTACTGGCTAAAGAAACTCTGCACTCCATGAATGCCTGGCAGCACAAATGAACCAGCTGCTAAGAGATGGGACTCACCCCGAATGGCTAACAGAAGGGCGAACGATCCTGATCCAGAAGGATCCCTCAAAGGGTGCAGTCCCATCCAACTACCGGCCAATTACCTGTCTGTCTACAACATGGAAGCTCATGTCAGGCATCATTGCAACCAAGATAAATAGGCACATGGATCAATTCATGAGCAACACACAGAAGGGCATTGGTAGAGACTCCAGAGGAGCGAAACACCAACTCCTGGTCGACAGAACAGTCGCTCAAGACTGCAAGTCACGACATACCAACCTGTGCACAGCCTGGATTGATTACAAGAAAGCCTATGACTCAATGCCACACACGTGGATCAATGAATGCTTGGAGCTGTACAACATCAACAGGACTCTAAGAGCATTCATAGAAAACTCAATGAATCTTTTGGAAAACCACCCTTTAAGCCAATGGGAAGCCACTTGCACAAGTGTCCATCAAATGTGGGATATACCAAGGTGATACTCTGTCCCCACTGCTGTTCTGCATAGGTCTGAACCCCCTTGGCCAAATAATCAACAAGACTGGCTATGGATACAGACTCAGAAATGGGGCCAACATCAGTCACCTCCTCTACATAGTTGACATCATGCTATACGCTAAGAGCTAGCGTGACATTGACTCCCTGATCCACACCACCAGGATCTACAGTACTGACATTGGGATGTCATTCGGGCTCGAGAAATGCAGCCGGATGGTGACAAAGAGAGGCAAGGTAGTCCACACAGGAGGGGTCTCACTCCCAGAAGGAACAATAGCAGACATTGAGGACAGTTACAAGTACCTTGGAATTCCGCAGGCAAATGGCAACCTGGAGCAGGCAACAAGGAAAGCTGCAACAGCTAAATACCTCCAACGAGTGAGGCAAGTCCTGAGAAGCCAGCTCAATGGCAAAAACAAGACCCGGGCAATAAACAGCTACGCACTGCCAGTTATCAGATACCCTGCAGGAATAATAAGATGGCCAAAGGAAGAGATACAGACCACGGATGTTAAAACACGAAAGCTCCTCACCATGCATGGAGGGTTCCATCCCAAATCCAGCACCCTGAGACTGTATGCTAGCCGCAAGGAAGGAGGCAGAGGACTAGTGAGCGTAGAAGCCACTATCCAGGATGAAACATCCAAGATGCATGAGTACATCAAGCTCAAGGCCCCAACTGACAGTGTGCTCAGTGAATGTCTCCAGACAAGACCCAAGGTGTAGGCTGTGTAAAGAAGCACCTGAAACAATCCAGCACATAGCTGCAGGGTGTAGATGCTGGCAGATAAAGCATATATGGAGCGCCACAATCAAGTGGCTGGAATAATATACAGGAACATGTGTGCAGAATATGGACTGGAAACCCCAAGGTCAAAATGGGAAACACCCCCGAAGGTGGTAGAGAATGAAAGGGTAAAGATCCTGTGGGACTTCCAGATCCAGACTGATAGGATGGTGATGGAGAACCAACCAGACATTGTAGTGGTGGATGAAGAACAGAGGAAAGCCGTTGTGGTGGATGTGGCAGTGCCAAGCGATGGGAACATCAGGAAGAAGGAACATGAGAAACTGGAGAAATACCAGGGACTCAGAGAAGAACTGGAGAAAGCCTGGAAAGTGAAGGTGACAGTGGTGCCTGTGGTAATTGGAGCACTGGGGGCAGTAACCCCCAAGCTGGAGGAGTGGCTACAACAGATACCTGGAAAGACCTCAGACCTCTCAGTCCAGAAAAGCGCAGTGCTAGGAACAGCTAAGATACTGCGCAGAACCCTCAAGCTCCCAGGCCTCTGGTAGAGGACCCCAGCTAGGGGGAGAAACCACTCGCAGAAGGGTGTTTATTTATCTGTTTATTTATTTATCCTTTGTACTATCCTATGACCAAATCATCATCGTAAAGGTGGAAAGATTTCATGTAATCCATGGACACCAGTGAAGATCACAAATCATTGAAGAAAAAAGGTTCAGAGCACTGTCTAGTGGGTCTGGATGACCCAACTCCCAACGTTAAAGTGCCTAGGATAGAACAAGGGTTACAACTTTTGCACGTTTCCCACACAGTCTGTATCCACCCCCGCAAGGGCAGTTGGGACTAAGCCTTAAGCAGGTTTTTGGTTGATCAACCATGAATTTAGAACTTTCTGAACATTAGGAGATACACAGAAAACCTGCCAACGAACAACCAGCGGCCTACATGGACAGGGGGCGACGCAAACCTGAGGACAGCGAGGAGGTGAAAACTTCACAAACATCACTAAAAACAAACTAAACTCAAAAGAGGCGTCACTGCTTAAAAAAACAACCAATTTAAAAAAATAGATCAAAGTAAGCAATAGGTTTTTTCTCTGCAATGTAATTGCAGTCCGGGGGGTGACTATCTTAAAAATGAGACACATTGAGGATTTTTATTTTATTTTATTTCAAAATTAATGAGCAGCTTATATAGACTTATAAACCAAGCTCAGTGTTTGTCACTTTGAATAAATAAAAGATAAAAAAATAAATAAACTGTAAAATACACCATAAAACCAAAGGCAACAAGGAATGAGCCAATAATGAGTCTCACAAAGAAAGATTTGAAAAGACAGCAGCAGTGAATTTAAAACAACTGTTTGGTTAAGAGTGTAAACCAGGAAAACTCCTCTTTTTCAAATGAAGTCAACAAAATCAAAGAATCAAAGGAAGAGTAAATGAATATGATTTGGAGTCATCAAAGGAGGCGTGTCCAGTTCTCACACCGAAGAGCTGCTTCCACTGAACACGGATTTAGTGGCAAATCTCTGCGATGCGTCATGCACTTGATTGTTGAAGCATCAAAAACGTTGCGACTTTGCACAACAAAAGGGTCCAAAAGCCAAATGAGATACTGAAACCCAAAATATGAACCAGCAGTTTTCTTTCCCTTTTAAACTTTCAGTCTTTCAAATAACTTAACAGTCAAAAACAGAACTTTGTTCACAATTTCTAAACATTTCAAGGCTTAAGAATTGTTTCTCTTTTTTGTAAGAAAAACAAAGCTGATCAAGTGCTACATTATCTGGCCCTAATTCCAATGTTTGGGACATAGCTATGACAGAGATAGAATTATAAAGCAATACCAAAGGAATCTGTAAATACCATCCCTCGTACGTTTTCTGCAGAAACAGGACTATGGATTCCTGGTGCAAAGCTGCAGCAGGTTAAAGAAGGTTGATGATGAAAGGAACAGATGAAAATCCTCCTATTCTAGCATTGGGATATATCCAAAACAAGGCATGAACAATAAAAAAATAGATATTTAAATATACAGACTATTTGATCAATTCAATGGGAAAAAAGAGCAGAATCAGCCTTGGTTCAAAACCATTCCTGCAGCTTGAGCAAAGCTAAGAGGAAAAAAGGCTGCCAGCTGCAGCGGCTGGTCTGGATTGTCCTCCTTGCTGGGATTACACTGCAAACACACTCAGGGTGCTGGTCTGGTCCTTTAAACCCAAGATGCTGTAAGCGATTCTCTTTAGATGGCCGGGGAGCCTCACGCCAATGTTCTTGACGTCCCTGCAAAAGACAGTAGAGTGTTAAAGAGCCGCTGCTCTGGCGTTTTGGCTTCAGTCCAGTACTTTTCACACATCCCTCCTGCTTTGTCGTGTCTTGAAGTAATCACCCACTCAGTCAGAGTGATGAAATACCAGCCTGGAGCCAATTCCAGTCCAGTCTAGCTTCAACTTGCTGAAAAGGTGGGGTCTGCTCCAAGCTTCTGATCTGCCCCTTTTTTTCATCTTGGACAATAACGGGTAATACTGGCTTATTTGCTCCTCACTAGTAGACCTACAGCCTTGCACACACATACACAAGTTCTAGCCAAAGTTTTAATTACAGCCTCAATGACTTAACGAGAATTCTCCCTGCTTACCACGAATCCCTTGTCTGGCAAAAGGGTTCATCATAAATAACTGGTGGCTTTCCAAGAGTGCTACCACATGACTACCATGGTAGAATGGAGCCATGAAATGACATCCGGCCGCATAACAAATACTTGAAAGGGTTTGTCTTTACAGTTTGCCCAGAAGGCCTGCATTTACAGAGACTGAGGGGTTTATTTTTTGGATGTTCTTGTGGTCATGGTCCAAATGGATCAGGTCCTAAATGTTCTCAAGCACTTCTTTCTGGATGGGTTTTTGCACCTGCATTCAAAGCTAAAGAGCATTTTCACCTAAACGGGCAAAACCAGGATTTTAGGAGGTCAAGAAGAATCGATCCACAAGGCAGGTAGCATGTCTTACTGCCTGCATGGACCTACAAGGACTGGTCCACCACAAATGAGCCCAGTCCTACATTTTAAAATTCTGACTTCTGCTTCTAGAGATATGCAGCAAGAAATCTTTTAGGATTGTAGTTTTAGATTCAATGAGGAACAAAGATGACAAACATACTCATTCTTCATCTGCAAGACCTGGTCCATGGTGAGAATCCCAGCAGATGTAAAGTTGTCAATGTACTGGCTCATTTTGATGGACTCCAACCATTCGGACACGGACCTGAAGGGAGAACCGTCCGAGCCGCTGGTGCTTGGCAAACGGATTGAAATTCTGGCAATGGAAAGGAAATACAAACGTTTCTGATGTGCAGAGTTTACCACGGCAAAAACAGATTCATGTTTGGGCAGAAATGATGGGTGATAAGTAGGGATGGGTACCTAGCCCCGGAATTGAACGAGCCCCGGGGCCACATTCTTCAAGACCGCAGTATCGGTAAGATCTGACCTCAACGGTTCTGCTATCGTTGTGGAGAAGTCGCTTTTTGTGTATGTGTGTCCCACAAGATATAAACTAGAGCTGTGACAGTGGGGGGTTTTTGATTACTGCGGTGATGAAGCAGCACGAGTCATGATGTCGCGGTTAACCGCAAACCCTGCAACCCCATCCCACCCCTGTCGCCGCCGCCGCCAAACAAAATTCCCCTGCTGCCGCGTCGCAAATGAATACAATTCATAATTACAACGCAGTATTCTTTATTAACAAATACCAGTAACAACTAGCTACTAACTATACAGGTGTTGTAGAATGAGTATATGTGTGTGTGTGTGTGTGTGCGTGTGTAAGAGGACTGAGCACGTGCCACGCCAGAGCGAGTGAGAGCGTGCACAAGTGTTGGGGGCACACGTTCATTCATGTTTGAGGTGACGGAGTGAAGGAGAACAGTAATAAAGTTCTTTATTAAACCGCTCTGTGACGGTGTGGGAGTGATCACCGTGGTGATGAAGCAGCAAGAGTCAAGGTGTCGGGAATCTTGCAACCCCCCCCCCCCCCACACACACACACACACAAACACACACACAACAGCCTCTGCCGCACTCAAGAATGTATGTGTGCGTGAACATTATTTGTACTGTGTACATGTGGACATTTTTTTGGAGCCAACAGGTGTGTTTATAACATGTGAGTGTGTGTGTGGACAGGCCCCGCCCTTTTAGATTTGTATTACAGTGATCCCTTGCTATATCACGGTTTACTTTTCACGGTTTCGCTACTTCACGGATTTGGATTGTGCATTGTGTTCTGCATTCTGATTGGCTAAAAAGTCACTCAGCAAGTAGCTCAAGAATGGGACCCTTTGATGAGCCGTTCATTACAGTTCTCCAACATAATCGATGGGGGCATGTCGGTGTATAAGGATCTTTAGCAAAGAAGAAAAAAGAGCGACAACAACTGCCTATCACTGTGTTCCTCTCCCGAACAAACACACCTGCAGCTGCACCGCGGGCTTCAGAAGGAAAAAACGCTGCAGAGGATGCAGCGGCTCAGTATGAAGAGCAGTGAAAAAGAAGACCGGAGTCACTATCTGTCCCACTGTACTTTTTCATTTTTTTTTCATAATCATTTTAAATTTTCCTCCGTTTAATCCACTCGGGTCGCGGTGGGCGGGGCTAATCTCCGCAATTTAAAGCCTTCTGTTCTTATCGATGATTGAAATTATTATTTGAAAGCACACTACAGAAGTTATTTGTTGAAAAAACGTTTCTAAAGTACTTTTATTTGTTAAAAAAACAATTGATTTAGCCTGTTAAATGGTTTGTTCTTTCTTTTCAATGTATAATAGTGTATTTCATTGTATAATAATTGTAAAAAAAACAAAGGTTTCTACTTCACGGGTTTTGCTTATCACGGGTTCTATTTGGAAGGTAACCCCCGCGATAATCAAGGGATCACTGTACATCTGAACCTCAGCGTAACGATAACCATCCAGAAACGTATTGCTTCATGCTGCTTCATGGTTTTACCCCTGTTGTGTATTGAAGTTAGTAATGTTGAACTCCATTACCCAGGATGCATGTGTTACCCAGAATGCTTAGAGAATGGTCACGTGCGAGTGCACCGAGCAGAGAGCTAGGAAGCGGTTGACAGCCATGCACTGTGTAGTACATTTAAAGAGACTGTAAAATGAAAAGTCATAGAAACCCAGCGACTGACTTGGCTTACTTTAGAATAAGCAAGACAACACAACCCCCCCATCCTATGATCACCCTTCTACCCCCCCCCCTCTTCCCTTCTTTCCTTTTCCGTGCGGTCCAACACTAAAGATATTTAAATATAATTGAAATAAATAAAGTTTGGCCTCAACTACAAAAGGGTTTTATTCAGACATACCTTTGGTTTGTCTGAAGATTAATAACCCCTATTGTTAAAGTAAAATCTGTCCAACACAAGAGGCCCTCAGCTCTCATCTGTCTGCCCAGCTGTTGGACAGGACAAGTTAATAAATAAATAAATAAAAAGAACGTACGCAGCTTGTAATGGAAATGAATGCAATGGAAATTCCCCCAGAAGCCCTTGAAGTTTGAACACAGGACTCACAGAAAAATTAAATTATTAGGAATGATGAATGTGTTTATTATAGTTCAAATCACGCACCATATGCAGAACTTTCAACAACAAAAACGAGCAATGTTTGCTGCCCTATGCAACTGCATTTTATTTTAGAGTGAACAGTTCATTTCATTTGTTTTATATTTTCATCATGACAGTAATATGTCAAAACATTGCTGTTTATTTTTCTTTAAATAACTTCTTTTTTCATGTATTTTACTTATCAAGTTGGAAATATGTATAAAGTAAAATGTTTTGTAAAAAAAAAACAATGTTGTTGCATAAAGAGGAAATAAAACACTATGATCTTAATTTGTTATTAATTTATTTTCCTCAAAAAGTATCAATAATCGTTAAAATAGTGGATCGATAAGCAGTATCAATGAGAGTAGCAGTACCGTTAAAACCTTAACCATACCCATCCCTAGTGATAAGACAGAGAAGGTGAGTAGATTGATATGGATCCCTTGTTGAGACAATTCTCTTTTAGACTATGATCACATATGCCTAAAGGCCACCACGCTCAAACCGAAAAGCCCGTTGTTCAGCAAAATGTGGCCACACATCGGCATTTGTCAACGGGAGGCAGTGGTTGTACTTCTACATGCCAGCGGCAAAGTCGAATTGAGCGGCGACTGGACGATTTTATGACATCGGGCAGTGGCCGCCAATGCACATTTGGAGGCCATGCGGTGGCAGGAAGGCAGCAGCACGATAACTGACTGATAGGAGGGTCTCTAAGGTCCCAAAATTGTCTGATGATCAGTTGATTTCAGACTGCCACCCCCCTGCCCCTGTGCTGCCGTCCCACCGCCACAGTCTAACTGTTAGAAATCCTACTGTTGTAAATTCCCACCTGTTTAGATATTTTGTTCAGGCACTGCTGTAATTTTACTCTCTGTTTAGTACATTTTTGTTCAGGCATGTACGTGGACGAGCGGGGTCCTAAGGAAAAAACAGAGGGAGGGAGGGGAGCAGGCAGGTTTCATGTGGCAAGGCTGTGAACTCTGTATGAGACTGAAAACTGAAGATAAATGCTTAAAAAGCTCATATTGTCCTGTGCTCTCTTATCGGAGTCCTGACGCGGATGTAGAAGTCCCAGTCCGAGGAATATAGTGCCTCCTTTACATAACACCTACAGTTGTAGCATAAACACTTGATGAGGGCTGTTGACATGGGCCGGGGGCCTGGCGATGACCACACTTCAGTCTGACAATCCTGGCCACCGTGGACCCCCGGCCCTTTATTCCCTCTTGTGTTTCATGTGTCTGTGCATACATACAAGCTCACTGAGGACCATTTAAGAGGCCAAATTTCCCTGTTCCAACTGTTTTGGTGGAGGACTTGGGTGTTTCTGGTGGCCACTGTTTAAAGAAAACCTCTCCCTAACCCAGATGGCTGATTACCAAACAGACCTTACCGTGGATCAAAGTCTGCAATGGTCTTCAGGGAGTCGGGGCTGCGCACCAACTTGTCCAGCAGACTTACGATGTCTCCGAAGCGCGGCCTCTTTGACCGATCCTGCAGCCAGCACTGCAGCATCAACTGGTAGACGGTTGAAGGGCAGTCCATGGGTGCAGGCAGCCTGAAAGCCTCATTGATAGCCTTCATCACCTGCAGTTGGTCACATCATTAGATTTTTTAGGGCAGCTGTTTACCTATCCTAAAGTGCCATTGAAAGAAATGAACTCTAACTGGTAGCTTGCCTCGTGGTTACTCATATCCCAGTAGGGTCTTTCTCCAAACGCCATGACTTCCCACATGACGATGCCAAAACTCCAAACATCACTTGCTGAAGTAAACTTCCTGTAGGCTATTGCCTCTGGAGCCGTCCAGCGAATGGGAATTTTCCCTCCCTGTTGAAGAACACAGACATACCCGACTGTGAGCTCCCTGGCATGCTTTGTGGGTCATGCTCTGAGAAAGGCCCATATCTACTCACACTTGTGGTATATGTCCCCTCAGGATCATCTTCCAGCACTCGGGACAGGCCGAAATCAGACACTTTGCACTCCAGGTTGTTGTTGACCAGGATGTTGCGAGCAGCCAGGTCCCGGTGAACGTAGCTCATGTCTGAGAGGTACTTCATGCCAGCTGCGATTCCACGCAGCATGCCCACCAGCTGGAAGGAGGAAAACTCTCCATCGTGGTTCTAGAGGAAGAGAGAAGGGTTGTTCTTATATCAAATGATGTCATCACCGCCTTTTCAAGCATTTACATAATCAGCTAACAACAAAGTGAGGGCAGAACAACAGGTGGACTCACCCTCAGGTATTTGTCCAGTGCTCCATTCTCCACGTATTCAGTCACTATCATAGCATGTTTAACTGCACAAAAACCCAGTGACACGCACTATATTACAAATGATGACACGAGATGAAACAAGCTTAACGGCAGGAATGCCTACATTTGGTAACCACGCCCTCCAGACGGATGATGTTCTGATGGGAGAACTGGCCCATGATGGAGGCCTCGCTCAGGAAATCCTGCCTCTGCTTCTCAGAGTATCCGGACTTCAGCGTCTTGATAGCTACTGCAAACTCCTTCTTCCCTGGAGCCTTTAAAATTCCTTTGTACACCTCTCCAAATTCTCCTGCAAAAAGGCACAGTCTTTATCAGAACAAGAGATCCAGAACGACAACAGTAAATGGATGTGAGGAATCTTCTCGGGTTTCTTGCTGCAGGCCTTGGCTGTATAACAGTGACAAAATAAGGAAGTCTCTGTGCCTGTTCTGCCCGAGGTGCTCTCACAAAGGTGTGTCTTGGTGTGCTGCTGCAAGAAAGACTGCCCTGTGTTTTGCAGGCAGGCCGCTGCACACGTGATCATGGGAGCTGATCACTGAAAAAGGTCCAAAGAGTAAAAGTGGTCACACTTGAACGAGCCTTTCCTTAAAGCGTCCTGTTCTGTTGCTGAAACCTGGTTTCAAACCCTCACATTCCTCAGACCTGACGCACAACAGACACTGTCTCAACTTGTTGTGTGAGAACTGATGCTAATCTTGCAAACCACTGTCATTCAGCCTGTTAAACGGTGAAAAACACACAAAATAAACAGCGACTCTTCGGGTTGGAAAGCTCTTTCAACATCTTAAGCCCTGAGGCAGATTTTCCCAGCGGTGTGTCACTCACCAGCTCCAATGACTTTCTGTTTTGTTACATGGCTGGGGTGGATTTCTGTGGCAAACTTCAGCACAGCTACGTTGGGGTCCTCGTATGTGTGTGGATCCACGTACGTCTTCAGCGGCTTTAACTGCTCTGCATGTCAAAGACACAAAACTGCACTGAGAGAACATTTCCACCAACTGTCAGTTTATTGAGATGCGGTTTTACCTGGGGTGGAAAAGTAAGTGTCGTCTTGTCTCTGCCTGTGAGAGTTCCTTCTCCTGAAACACAGGATATTTTAAAACTAGACAATATCTATGATAATGCATGTGTGCAAGCTGAATCCCTGAAGATGCTAAGCTGCAAGTGCGACCATTGAAGCTTTATGCTTAAATTGCTGAAAATCCTGAAGCAATTTGCTCAAAAGGTGTTCTGAGAGCGGACCTCCATCGTGTGAATGTTCTGAAGTGTTCCTGGCATTAAAAGGAATTTAGAGGTGAAGAAACATTTGGGAATGAATTGAAGGGTGTTATATGGGCATCTGCGAGTTTTCCCACCACTCAGTAAGTTCACGTTTACACAGAAGCATCTAAGGAGATGGTATGACCAATGGTGTGCCCCTCACTGGCCTTGTCATAGAGTGTCTGCCCTGTGACCAGAAGGTTGTGAGTTCAAATCCAGGCCAAGTCTGAGACCAAAATTTCTAAAGATGGGAGCCAAAGCCCCCAGCATGAAGGGGCTGAATTTGGGGCTTAAACCATCAAATGGCTGGAGCGCGGCTGTATCTGCAGCCCACCCCTCCCCCAGGGGATGATGGGTCAAATGCAGAGAGCAGATTTGGGACTTAAATCTGATTTGCTCAATGACCGATGACGGGACAGATTCAACCCAGGTGCAGAAGCGGGTATTGAAGAAAACCAGAGCAAGTGGATGCAGGAGTTTTTAGAGGCTTAGCAAAGACCAAATATGAGAAATCCAAACGGTGGGGGAGGCCTTTGGTAGAGCAGCGGTTACTCACCGACGGCGCACAAACAGAACCACAAGCACAAGGATCAACATGCTGGCTCCTCCCGCCGCAGCAGCCAGGATAACTGCTGTCTTGCTATGATGTTCTAAGAACAAAAGCAGGGACATTCAAGCGAGACCCTAACCCCCAAGAAGGATGTCAGGAAATAATGAATTGTTCTCTTTTTTACCTTCAGACAAGGTCTCGAACTGTTCCTCCTGGCTGAAGCCTCCGCGGCTGCCATCACTGCTGAGAGCCTGAACCCTGAAGAGATAGGCAGTAGCCGGGGCCAGATCCTTGATCTGAGCGTAGTTTTTCTCCAATTTAGGCACAATGTAGGTCGTTTTATCCAGATTATCGTCCTGGCAGGGACAGAAAGGCAAAGCAACATCACTTCCGAACCCCCGATAAGAGTGGAAAGTTTGCATGTCTCTTTTAAACTACATTTAGAACTGAACATTAGTTAATGCGGATCCTACAAGAAATCCCCCGTTCAATTCTATGGAAACAATCAAGCGTGGTGCACCTTCTTGCGGTAGGTAAGTTCATAGCTGGTTGGCTGAGAACGAGGGGAGACATCCCAGGAAAGGGACAAACTGCTGGGAGTCTGTTCAACCAGTTTTATACTTATATGTTTTGGGGGATCTGATGACAAAAGGAGATTAAAATATGAAAAACATCATCAGTAATGAAATCATTTCTTCATAATGAGAGGCTCCATAGAGCTGTGTCTGCTGGTCCTGCTCACCTGTGAAGAGCACAGATGTAGTGATGGAGGTGGAAGATGGCATTTCCTCCTCAGGAACCTGAGATACACCGCTGAGAGCCTCCACAGTGAAGGTGTAGTTCAGGTGTGCATCCAGCTGGCTCACTAGCACCTTGGTGTCGGTGAGGCCCACGCTGCCAGGCTCGTAGCGGATCTTCTCTCCGCAGGTTTGACAGACAGGACCGTCACAGCGCTGGCACTCCACATTATAGGTTATGTCCTCCCGATCTCCAGTGTCTTCAGGCGGCTTCCAGGAGAGGAGCAGTTTCCCTGACGGGAGCTGGGTGGAGGCCATGAGGTCGCGGGGAGCAGAGGGGAGGCCTGTAATATAAAAGGTTGGAGAACAAAATTATACCTGGGGAACACAAAGACATACTCAAAGAATCTGTATTTAAAGTATTGATGCGAGAAAAACGAATCCAGCATGCAAATGCACAGAAAAGCAGTTCAATGCATGTAGGATTCTCACCTGTGCAGGGCCCTGAGCGCAGATCTGTTGGTGCTCGATAAAATCTATCCTTGCAGAAGCAAAACTGGGCTCCAGAGACCAGAGCCTGAGAGTTGGCAGGGCAAGCCTGGCACGATCTGTTGGAGGCTTCAGCCTTGAAGAAGCCTGGCGGACACCCTGCAGTGACAGTTTCCCCAACAACAGTCAAACTCGGTCCAAGGCGTTTCAACGTAAACTGGTTCAGAAATACAGGGATCAGGTAAGCTTTTCAACTTTGAGGGAAAATAGACGCAACAACACATGAGCACCACTGAGTTACGGGTTTTTCCAGCCTGGGAAGCATGGGTTCAGGTCTGGCTCCATGATTACATCTACAGGGGGGGTCTCCAGTTTGATTTGGACTGGAACTGACGGAATCTGTTTAATGCTCATCTTCTTTAGCTGAGGGAAGTTCAGAGCCTTTCAGGCATTTCTGTGATTATTGCAAGAAGTCCACAGATTTTAGATCCTGTTTGGAGAGTTTTTGGTGTTCATCAGCACATCACAATTCCCACCCACACCACAGGACAGATTTTGGACCTTGTCTGCTGCTCTGGTGCCTTGCCAAATGGCTGAGAAGTGGATCCCCTTTCTCTCTCTGACCACTCCCTAGTAACTTTCAATGTGAATATTGCTTCCGCTGGATCAACCCCCCCACGCAGCACTACCTACCGTAAAATCAATAAGATTAACCTGGATCATTTCTCATCCCATATCACTGACCCTCCCTCCACACACATGATGAACTTGTCTCACATTATCATGACATATCCTGGATATCCAGACTGCTCCCTGGTTCAGCCCCTCCCTCAGACAACTTAAAGCTAAAGGACGTGGACTGGAAAGACTGTACCAAAAAACTGGTCTCTCCGTACACAGGGACATGTACATCAGTCACCTCTCCCATCTCTAAAGCCCAGTCAGCATACTACTCCACTTTAATAAACACACATGAAGGGAATTCTTTCCCCTCTTTTCCTAAATTACACAGCCTACTAACCAACTACCACCCCACCGTTACACCTCTGACTTCTGTGACACCTTGGCTTCCTTCTTCAGATCAAAAATAGAGAACATCCATCAGGAACTCTTAGTGCATCCTGGCTCCGCTCCAGCTCCCCCATTCCTGTTGGACCCACATCACTCATTCTCATCATTTTCTCTACTATCAGTCAATGATATTGCTGAGCTAGTTAAACATTGGAAATCCTCTAGCAGTCAACTTGATCCACTTCCTACGGTTTTGGTCAAAGCTACTCTCGCTAAGAGTCTCGTTAAAATACCGTATCAATAAGCAGTATCACTAAGAGTAGTAGTACCTTTAAAACCTTAACGGAACCCATCCCTAGCAACAGGAGGGCTGCAGCTCTGATCCTGACCACCCTCTCTGTGCTCAAAGTGAACGTCAGTGTTTCCTGGAATGGAGTTACACTGACACGATGTGCAACCACAGCAGCTGACTCTCCAAAAAGGCCTTTAACCGGATTCCTCGAGGAAAAGAAAAAGCTGCACTAAGTAAACTTCCTGGTTTCATGGAGACAGTGAAGGGTTGTGGATTGTTGTTGGACCAAACAGGAAGCAGGAGGTGAGCAGCTGACGCAGGCTTCCTTCCTAAAACAGCCCATCACAGAATGAACGCAAAGGGATGAAGGATCACCAGAAATGCCGTCAGCAGGCCGCAGACTCCTGCAGAAAGCTCCCCTGCAGTGCTGAGCACACATGAATAAGGCACTATGAGGGTTTCCTGAGATGAAGAGCTCAAAAACAAATGCCAACGTGTTCTGATTGGTCCAGTTTGACAGCGTTAGGCAGCTGTTCTCGTCACTGGAGCAGCAGCAGCCTGTTAAGGAGCCACAGAGGCTCTGAGGGCAGAAGTCAAGCTGAATGCATGCTGGGATGGCTAGACGGACGAATGTGTGACATGCTGGCGTGACAACACCACAGCCCTAAAGACATGAGGGTACGTGGTTCAGTGTCCAGTGCTGAGCTTTTAAAAGGCAATAAGGTCACCATTGCTCCAGGGTACAAGTAAACGTCGCTTGGCCAAGTAAAACAAACACATGCTCGCTCTACCAGAGAGCGGGGAAAGAAAGGGTCAGACATACGTCAGCGAGGAAGAAAACTAAATCCAAAATGTCTGGATCCTTATCACAGCGGATCCCTCATAGCAATCCTTCCCAGGCGGCTCTGTTTTTAGACCTCCAATTGCAGTCCATCATGTCAATCTGTCTCCATGAAGGGTACCTGGATGTGTAAACATTGGGGGGCTCCTGTGGGGGAGGGGGACCTGGTAACATGAGCCAATGGTTACTGAGGTGGAGAAGTGGAGGAGGGTATATCAGCTGTGTTGGCCCTGGGGGAGTGGGGGTGTTCATCAGGGCTGATTGAATAGAATAAATATCCCTCTCTCCTCCATCCACCCTTCACACCCTCTTCAAGGCGCACAGCGGGAACCTGCCATCCGTTTCAAGTTCAGAAGAAAGTATCCAAAAGGGACCAAACTAGGCAACAAACTCAAGGAAATCAAATGCTAAAGCAGAGACCTCTCTGCACAGACCGACCAAAAAAAGCCCTGAACCAACGGGTCAAAGTTGCCCGGGGATTAGGTGACCTCCGGTTTCCGTTCACAGCAAAGGCAGAGTGAGCAAGTGTCTGCTTTGGGGGGACTGTATATGCAACCCTTTGGAATTTAAACACAAATATTGATATAAAATTTTGGTGTGTATGGTCCATGTTGGAGCCATAATTTGGCATATATTTGGAATCATCAGGTCACATGGTTACAATCTTCTTCATCTCATGCACTTGTTAATTTGTTGACAGTCCGTAACCCTTGTGCTATCTTAGATGACCCCCCCCCTTCCATTGCCGTGTTCTCCCCACCATGACAAAGGTGGATAAAGGTGGAAAGATTTCATGTACTCCATGGACACCAGTGAAGATCACAAATCATTGAAGAAAAAAGGTTCAGAGCTCTGTCTAGTGGGTCTAGATGACCCCACTGTCTAGTGGGTCTAGATGACCCAACTGTCTAGTGGGTCTAGATGACCCCACTGTCTAGTGGGTCTAGATGACCCACTAGACAGAGCTCTGTCTAGCACTCCAAAACCGCTTTTAGTGGAAGGCATGTGTTCTTCTAACACGCTCAGTCCTGCTTGGTGAGAGTGGTTACCATAGAAATGTGGACTCAGACCAACTTGGACCAATTTGATGATTTCTGGTTCCATCGTGGCGATGTCCATATCATGAAAAAATGCCAACTGAGTCGACTTCATTGGGTCATTTTTCTCACAGACAGTCAATGGTCTGCACAGCTCATCTAATCATCCTGTTATTAATAACTAATATGATTAGTTCAGTTTCCACTAAATGTTCTGACATAACTAGCTGTTCTCCTTCCCACTGAGCAAGCTCTGATTCGTCTCACTAGGAATCTTAGGGAGCTGTCAATGATTTCTGTGAAAAATGACATCTACCGGGGAAAAGGGCAGAAGATGTCCTCAGTCTAAATAGTCCCATCAGGCTGCGTGAAACGGGATGTAAAAGCGCATTTGATGCTTATTCAGTATGGAGTCCTATACTGTTCATAATTAAATAAATAAATATTTGATTAAATAAATAAATATGGCCTCATGAAAATATACAATCAACCAATAAATCTCTCATAAATATATAAAAAGATAATGAAATTGTGAAAAACCTGCACACTGATTTTATATAAGCCATTATCTTATTCAATATATTTCATTTTGCTTTAAAACCTGTTCATTATTTTAAAACAGCATTTTAAAATATTCATTTTTAATCATGTGGAATATTATTATAATTCTATGTCTTTTATCAGAACCTCGTATTTCAAAATCAATATTTTCCAAAGTAGCTTTTTTTATTTCATGTTGCTGTTTTTCACAATGGCGGATTTATTTCATGAAGAGCTTTTTCAGGAGAATGAGTCTATCTGTCAATCAGTGAAAGTGGGCGGGATCTAAACGCTCATTGGCTCATCCCTGGAAATCGACTCCTATTCCTCGATACCCGCTCAGCGGTGTGCCAGTCAGAGAGATGACATGTTTCAGCGATATCCGCTCGGCTTTGCTGACATTAGAGATCAAATAGAGACAAACGATCTGTCTGCTGCAGAAGATGCAAACATGGACGACTCTGTTTTTGTAGTTTGAGGGTTTGTGTGGACCAAAGCACAGAGGAGCTCCGGTCGTCCACGTCTATAAGTCCCCCGCTGAAACACTCCTCATTCTCACGCCATTCACTCAGAGCTCACATCGTGCCTGATGTCGGCTCACAGGAGGTGAGCTGGCGGACCGACAGAGTCAGACCAGGAGCTGCACAAAGCGGAACAAGCCTGCTGAACCTTATGATATTTTTCTATTTTCAATGAAACAATGATTATAATCAGGTCCTCTGATTTTATTTTTCCCTCCCTTCAAAATGTTGAACCTTTCCTGCGATGACGTTTCTGACCGTGGTCGGAAAACGCAGCGGAGATCCGGGAGTGATTGAACAATTCTGCAGCCAGGGTTTACTCCAAGAATCAGGCTCTGTACTTTGGAGGAAACCTTTTTTTATTATTACTTTTCCGGACTCTTAACTTGCGCTCACACATACACTCTTGTGCTGCCTGGGCGCTCTGATTTACGCGTAATTTAAGATGTTTGACTGCGCTGAGCTGAAGCAGAGAGTCACTCTCTGGGAGGATCTCATGAACTCAAACATGGAAACATTGTTATCATGAGAAATTATTCAAAATAAATAAACCTGATCTTTTAACACTCCATGTACATTGTGCATCCATGCATTTTACTGAGATAAGCGCAGGCAACCGCTCAATGTGGCTATCAGGCTAAAAACATTAGCTGGTAGCCCCTCCCACACGCGGCATGTTGCGTTCATGGAACTCCAGTTCATAGACGTTTTGTGGAACTCCAACAACCACCCAGCCTAACTTAGGCCGCTACTAGATGTTAATGAGAAGATGAAAATTGCAGAACCGACCACAAAACCACCCGAATTATGCACACTCGCCCAAAGCCACTTTCATCCGCAAATTTAGAACCAAAACTTCCCAATTTCGTGTAACACTGTGGATGTGTTGAGGTGCAGACTCCCCCTAGTGTTGAGGAGTGTGCATTGCACCGTCACGTTCTGAAGCATCTTCGATCGATGTAGTCAGGGTGCTGCTGCTCATGTCTGAGTAAATGAATAGCCAATCACAAAAGTGTCTCCGCCTTGTCTGGTTTGATTGACAGACAGAGACATTCTCCTGAAAAAGCTCTTCATGAAATAAATACGCCATTCTGAAAAACAGCAACATGAAATAAAAAGAAAGCTACTTTGGAAAATATTGATTTTGAAATCCAAGGTTCTGAAAGAAGACGTAGAATTATAATAATATTCCACATGACTAAAATGAGTATTTTAAAATGCTGTTTTAAAATAATGAACAGGTTTTTAAAGCAAAATGAAATATATTGAATAATATAATGGCTAATTTATAATCAGTGTGCAGGTTTTTCATAATTTCATGATCTTTTTATATATTTATAAGAGATTTATTGGTTGATTGTGTATTTGCACGAGTTCATATTTATTTATTTAATTAAATATTTATTTATTTAATTATGAACAGTATAGGACTCCATAATTCAGAAGCTGCAATTCGACCAAGAATAACAGTCTCTCTGTGATTTTGGAGGCAGCACAAAAACTTAAACAGAAAAGCTTCCCAGCTGTCTCAGTTTGTTGTAGCTGAGGCCACAGTGTCCACCTCATGATTTGAGAAAAGAAACTACCAAAAAACAACAAGCTGAAGATATCCCCCGTCTTCCCCGAGCGGCTCAAAGAGAGGAGAGGAGATTTTATAGAGGCAGAAAAAGCTTGCAGAACCAGTACTTACTTTGGGTAAAAGCACCAAACACACCCAAGGCAATTGCTACCCTACAAGTCGCTCGCCGCAGTCAGCAGACACATGACAACCCAGTCACCAACTGTTTGTTTGATTGGCGTGGGACGAATTTGGAAACAAGTTTACGGAAAGTAGTTGGGCAGGAGACACATCAATCACAGACACCTCCATTCAGACGCCGTTTTTCCCTAGCCTCTAAAAAAAAAGAAAGGACCCTTTGTCTCTCAAACTGAAAGTGGAGATTTTACAGCAGAGCTTTGGACCTCCAGAGGATGGGCCAGGGCAGCCTGGGGGGGTGACGGGCTCATTCCATTGCCCCATGGAAGCAGGTTATGAGTGGAAACTGTCAGCAGGAATTTCTGCAGAATTATGAAAAGATGCCACAAAACTTGAGCAGGATCTGAAAGTTTCTCCATGATTCAAACAAAGAGGGGAATGACATCGTGGTGTGTTTTACACCCCCTCTGCCACACACTGAAAACAGGTTTATCTTTCAATTCAGAGCTTTGATGTAAGCAGTGATGTCCACGTGAAGACGGCGCCCCCTTTAACCCTAAAAGGGTTGACAGACGAGCTGATCACGAGACAACAACCAGAAAAGACTCAAACTCCGGTTAACCATTTGCTGAGCTTGAAACCACACAGTTAAAGTTCTGCCTTCCAGCAGAGGAAGAGGATTAACGCCGTCAAACTCCATACATTTATATTTAGACAGATTTTTAAGTGAATGAAAACATTATTTTGAATTAAATGCATACATTTAGATAAATATGTCAGATTGTAACATGATAAAGGGTTTTCCTGTCATATCAATCATAGAAAGCGGTCAACAAAAAATATGACAACCCAGCTCACCCCCCCCCTCCATCTTATACAGGCAAAAAGCCCAGCTGAGGTAAAGTCCATTACTGTCACCGCCCACAAACATGTGACCCACCAGCTGATCTACATTCATTCACCATGAGAGAGCGTTCTGTTCCAGGTTCTCTTTGGGCGACTGACCTCAGGCCAGTGTGAAGGTCATCAGCTCCATCCACGGTTAGGAGTCTGACCATGAACCCTTCCTGAAGACGAGGAGGCAGAAAAACTCCACTCTGCCGCTCCCTTTTTTTACTCTTTGAAGTGAGCATAAGCCATTGGCAGAATCACAGCACAGGGAGGGCGGGGCCCACGTGAGCATCGCAGTGAGTGGCGTTTGATTGGCCGTTCTGCATGTCAGTCAAGGTGAGGATGATGATTCGCTGACTGCAGTTCTTTTTAAACATAAATATTTATACTTTTACTACACATCCTTTGTGATCGACGCAATGAGCCCCCTGGTCTACTACATGTCCCTCTGTGAGCCCCCCCAACCAATCATCTGGGCTCTGATCTACACCCCCCCGTCATCAGGCTTTTTGTGATGTTTCATTTTTTAGTGCAGGGGTCTGAACCGGAGCTGGTCTCCCCCCTCTGGTTGGGAGTCTCCTTCCAAGCAGCTGATCAGGAATGCACCAGCCAGCAGACAGACGTGGGGGGGGGGGTCACCAGCCCTTCATTGTTCTACCTTTGCATTCCGACCCTCACCTCTGTTCAAATAAAATCCCTCCGACTTTACACAACCTTCAGCTTCTGAGCGTCTTCCTATTAGTGGTGACAGCACTGCATCAGGTCAGAGGAGGAAAACTCTGATCTTCAACCAACTGCAGGCTGAGTTTGTGACGAGGATGAGAGGAGTTTCCATGATCCCGGTTCTGCCCCGGAGCAGATCCAGACCGGCCCGGGCATGCTGGCTGAAGATAAGGCCAACTTGTGGAAACAAAGAGAAAAGAAGAGGTGGAGACGAAGAGGGGGGCTAGCTGCCCATTCGTCAGTGACAAGGATGGGGGGGTTCAGCAGAGCATGTTGTATACAAAGGACCCCCCCCCCTACCGGTTAATCCGACAGACGTTAATCCACGGTAGACCAGCAGCCTCCTGGCTCTTTGATCAATTGACTTTCCAACACAACAAGTGAATCCAACTGTGAGGCAGGGTGCTGGGTGGAGCCCCCCAGGACAGGAGGCAGTCACAGGACAAACGTCAGCCACTAGGAAGATCCCGACATCTGTGTTTTGTTCAGTATTCAGATATCATACCATGGTGGTGCTGCTTCTACAATTTCTTAAGGTTTTCTTCGACCAAAACACCCACACCTGGTTCCTTTGAACTTCTACAAATACCACCTTAAAAGATCAAAATGAAATCACAATGACATTTAGATTTTTGGGAAAACAATGAGAAGAAATGTGGATCCCGTTAAAAGTTGCTTTAATGAGTCTTCCTTCATGCATTCTGAGGAGTTGCTGTGTTTCATGGTGGGCTCATCTGCTGCTTCCTTCCTAACGTCTTTACGTCATGTGGCGAGCGGCTACGGGCGCCGTTTTGGTCCAGTTGTTCCGCTCAGAGCGTGGAGCGTATTCAGACTGAGGAAACTTAGTGCGAACCGAAGCTCAGTCCAATTGGAAACAAACCGAGACCACCTCCAAAGATGGGTCCGAGAGTGGTTCCTGGTCCCGGACCAGGGTCCACTTGGGTGTCTTCAGACTGAAGGTCTGTTCAGGGGGGTTCCCCTGACTAAAATGTTCTGTCCAGACAAGGGAAAGCCCCTGTGAGGAGAACCACATCCAACTTAGTGGCCTTGTGGTAGAGTGTCCACCCTGAGACTGGAAATCTGTGAGTTCAAATCCACTGTCAAGTCACACCAAAAACTCTAAAATTGGGACCCAATGCCTCCCTGCTTGACAGTCAGCATTCAGGGTTGGATTGGGGGGTTAAACCACTAAATGGTTCCCAAGCACGGTGGTGTCGGCAGCTCCCCGCTCCCCCAGGGGAGGGGTCAGATGTGCAGAACAAATTTCACTCATTGGGACTTTAACATTCAGGAGCATGTCCTTACCTTGACACGAGTCTTTCCCCTTCTCGTAACCTGCTTGGCACAGACATCGTCCTACTTGCACCACCCAGTCTCCATCCGCAGAGCAGTGGCTGTGCGGCACTTCCGCGGCGACAGCGTGGTCCACACACTTCCCATTCACCTTCCTTAATCCGGGGCTTGCTACAGTTTCGGGGAACAGAGCGAGCTCCATGACCTTTTCTGGGCAGATTTTGTAGTAGACTCGGACAGAGAGGAGAGCCACGCAGGCTCCAATGTCTTGAAACGCCAGGTAAAATCCTTTCCGAGACAGGCTCTCCACCACCTTTGTCTCTGTGTTGATGTTCATTTCTCCTTTACCGCTGATCTTGTCCGGGGCAACGGTGGCCACCTTCTTGAACTGGCCCTTGCGGAAGGTCATACCGACGTCTGCGTCCGACTCGGACATGAAGAGGTTGAATGTTTCCTTGCACGTCAATGACCCTCCATCAAATGAGTTACAGTCTCTGACAAGAAACTGAATTTCAACAAAAACCCGAGAGACCGATGCCCCTCGCTGGATGAAGGTGGTACGCAGCCAGTTGTCCTGCTCACGTTCCTCAACATTGCAGACTGAGTAGGTGTAGAACTGAGAACCGTTAAGGGTTCTTTGGGTGACCTCCCACTGAAATAAAATCACACAAAGCATAGAGATTAGAGAAACAGGAGCCGGTTGTAGGACTCTCAGTAAGAACTGTTCCTCTGTGGGGAAAACTCTCTTTCAATTCTCTATAGTTCAACACAGCAGGAATCTGGATGAAGGTGCAACCTTGAAATTACAAAGCCCCCCTCCACGTTCACTAGTCCCAGTAACTGAGCTGCTCACATGCATGTGCTGCTGCAAGAAGGCAGTAATGTGACAGCAGTTTCATAAAGTAGCAGCGCTGATGAACCCCCCCGGACCCCACAGGGGCACAAGCTGCTCTCTGCATGCAGTCGCAATGCTATTAATCAAAGGAATGTGTTGAGTGAGCACTTCCACATAAAACCTGCTGCACCTCTGCTGCACAGCTGGGAAACAGACAAGAGGGAGACCGTGGTCACGTGACACGTGGAAACCCATGGAGGTTTGTTAAAGACACACACAGGCACACGCACACATGTAATGGTCAATGGCGTGAAGTGCTTTCTACCTCCTCTGAGGCCTGGAGCGCTTTACAGTCACACACTGTGAAACCAGTGTGAGACGTTCAGGGACCTCAGCATGTCTGTGCATGCCTCACAGCGCAATATGGGGGGGGGGGGGGGGGGCAAATTCAGCTCAAAAAACAAAACTGTGGCTGAAAGCCCTCCAGCCTCCAACACGAGACACTGCGTGATGCCCCCTAGCGTTCAAGTGCTATAACGGTGTGTAACCACCAGAGGCCAGAAGGAGAACAGCGCCTCCGAGGAGCCTCGTCTGCTCCTCTGAGGAGCCTCTTCTCCTCTGGGGAGTCTCTCCTCCTCCTCTGGGTTCCTTTACTCCCAAGCGAAGCTGAAAACAGACGCAGCTCTCACTCACCCCGGGCTCCTTCAGCGGAAGCGTCAACCAGCCCAGCTCCCCTCCGACCTTCCTCATGTCCAAAAGCACCACTGGGGAGGAAGACAGGAGACTTGAACCCACAGGAATGTCACTGAACTCTCCACAGACGATCGTTCCGGACACATCAGAAAAGGATTTAAGTTAAACTAACGATCAGGAGAAACTACAGCGGCCTGATTGCTGCAGCAGCGTGACGTCACATGAACCAAAGCTCCGCAAAAGTTCCTCCAACTTTCGACTGGAGGCCTCTGAACTTCAGGAAGAAGCTTTCTCATCTGAATTCTGTTGGACCAGACCCTCTGAGGAAGTCATTACAGCGAAGCTTCTTCCCTGGACGCTCCCGTCCCGCATGGGCGGCACGCGGGATGTCCGCAGGGTGAGGGTCGTCGGTCTGCAGCATGAATCCTACAACAAACGGACACTCACCTTCGTTACTCTGTAACGTTATTACAGTCCTGGTAATCAGCAGGCACAGAGGGAAGAAACGCCAATTTCCAAGAGGAAAATCCATTTGGAAAAGTTTCCCTGCGCCTGCACGCGCCGCACTTTGGCTGGGACTGCGCAGTGGAGGTGCGCGCGCGCTGCGCCCCGCAGCTCATTCACCCCCCCCCCCCGTCAAGACTCCACCCCCTGGAATGTGCCTCTGCCATCAGCAAACAGAGGTCTGAACAAAAGGATCTGATTTGGGATTTTGCTGAAAGACATCAAATCATTTCAGCAACAATTCAGGAAAAGAGTTTCAGCCCAAAGTGATCAGCAGGTTCTGGAGAGAAAAACCTCAAGGATGAAGATCCGTCAGTCATGCTCCATAAAGAAATGTTGAATCTTTTCTCACAACGAAATCAGAGGGAGGAGGACGAGGAGTGAGAGGAAGAGGAGGAGGAAGAAGAAGAGGAGGATGAGGAAAAGGAGGAGGAAGAGGAATTGTTTCTGGATCTGAGGTTAGACTATCAGACGGACTCTCCTCTACAGCAGCCTGGCACAGACTTTCCCAGCGAGGCTGAGAAGTCTGATTCCTCGGTAGTTGGAACACCCCCCTAGAACCCCCCCCCCCCCATCTACCAGAACAGTGGTAGGAATCCCGACTGCCACGCAGTGTTGCAGAAACATGTCTGCTGAGACTCGCACAGCATCCAGAAACTTGAGGTACTCAGGGCGGACTTCATCCACTCTTGGTGACTCAACACCAAGTCTCAGCTCAATGACTTCAGCTTGGGTCCTCAGGACCCCTTGAAGGGACACCTAGAAGACAGACTACTCCACACTGCCCTTCAGTCTGTAGAATAAAACCCCCCACCCGAGGGTGAAGGGACACGACTCTTCTCCACTGGGGTGAACTCCAACACTTGGGGGCTGAGCTGGGGACTCACGAGCAACGCCAGAATGGTAGAGAGTCTCTAGCCCATCTTGAGGGACTAAGTTTCAGAGCCCAGGCTGTGCATAGAGGTGAGCCCCCCTATATTTAGTAGGGCTGGGAATCACTGGGTACCTCACGATACGATACGATTTGCGATACATTGCTCACGATAACGATACTATCACGATATGGCGATAATGCGATAATCGATATATCTCGTCTCTAACAAGTCACGATATATTAAACTTTAAGAAAGAAGAACTTTAAAAACAGCTTTTTGGAAAATATTTCCCCATTTATTTTTTAAACACCATGATAATAAACAACTTGTGTCCTATTTGGTGTAATGAATAACAGACTTTTGTGTAACATTGCTGAAATCAATAATACTCTGTCTTTGACAAACAATGACAATTTTCATTTGGAAATATCTGTAAAATTCAACAATAGTGAACATCAACAGCAGTGTCATTATTTAGTACAAAATTGCTGTAAACAGGATAAAAAATGAATAAGTCAAGTAGCTGCCAGACACATTGGTATTAACTTTTGAAAAACAAAGCCATAGCCATTGCTTAATTTAAAATAATAGCTGAAAATCAGATATTAATTGTGTGAACAAATTAAAGTGTCTTTGTTAAAAAATAAATAACACCATTTAGTGCAAATGTGGTGTAGACAAAAATATAATTCTCACAGAAAAATAAAAATCAATTAGCTAGGAACTTTCCTTTAAGTTTTTAAGACATAAACTGCTTTCAAAATAAATTACCAGGGATAAAATACATAAAAAACTTGAAGCGCATCTAAAAGTTAACGTCTTTGTGAACAAAACCTTTGGGGAAAAGCTGCATGTGATCTATGTTTATGTTCATGTTTTTCTGGAGAGAAAAACATGAACATAAACATATTTAGCATCAAGACGCCGCTCGTTTACCTCTGCTTAGAGGAGAAGGGGGGTCTAAGGGCAGGGATGCCTCTCTTTCTTCCGTTTCCATCTCAGCCGTAGCTCTGGTCTGGACGTACAGTACAGGGATCCTTTTTTCAGTATTTTCCAGGAGGAATGTCAAAGCGTGGCTCTATTCAATAAAAAACCCAAATCCCTCGTTCTCCACCGCGCTGCAGGGGCCGTTTTCCGTACTTTGTTATTGCCGCTGCTCTGTCTCTCAGAAGACGGCGCTAGCTTCGTCTGGAAAAAAGTATCCGCGTCGGGCTGTGTCGGCTTCAGGCAGCAGCAGCCACAGCTTTCTCACACAACTCCGGGTGATGCAGCTCTATTGCTGCCGGCGCGTCTTTTAACTTGCTGCCGTCGCTTCTCATTGTTTTCCCGCTCCGCCATCTTTGTTTGAATGTGTGTTCTTCTTCTTCGTCCGCCCGCAACAACCAATCTCGCAACGAGCGCCCCCTATCGACCCTCCAAGGAATTGCAAGGAATTACCAAAGCATGGTTAATATAACGTTTTAGAGGGTTTTAAAACGTAAATAAAAGGTCGATACTTGATGAAGACGTATCGATAATCGATCGCGGGACTAAATATCGCGATATATCACCATATCGATATTTTGGCACACCCCTAATATTTAGCCACTACGCCTCGACCTCCTGCACAAGCTCAGGTTCCTTCCCTCCCAGAGAAGTGTCCCAAGAGCCAAGTTCCGTAAACAGTTGAGGCACCCGCCTTCAACTGCCACCCAGTCCACATTGCACCAGCCCTTTTTGAGCTCTCCTACAGGGGGTGGGCCCACGGGAGACCGATCCCATGTCGTTCCTTCAGGTTGGACCTGACCAGGGCCCCACGGGAGGAGCCCCGGCCACCAGGCCTGGCTCCAGGGTGGGGCCTTGGTGACACCAATCCTGGCAACGTAACGGAATCATCTCAAAATAACATCAACCATAGACTGCTGGTGACCTTTGACCATGCCATCGTAGAAAGTGTACTAACATGCTGCAGACGCTCTTGGCTCAGCAGCTCTCCAGCAGGTAATCACCCCGCCCAAAAGATTGGTGGCTGCCCTCTCCCCACCCTGGAAACCTTCCACCTCCGTCCATACCTCTCTCGTGCCAGAACAGAGGGGTGGATGCATGCTTTTATTGCCCTGTTTTCTGGTTAACCACAAAAATCGTTTGCAAGCCTACAATTATTGCAGAACTCAGCGCCACAAGTTCTAACGTGGAACAGGGGGCGGGAACACTTGTCAGCGGGTTTTAAATCGCTGCATTGGCTCCCTTTGCATCTCAGGATGTGATATGATAATATTCTCTTTTGGAAATGAGCTCTCCAGGAAAAATAGGACAAGAAAAAACAAGAAATAACCAAAAGGGAGTCAGAGGAAGTAAAAACCTTATAAATAGCCCCGTTCCCTCTCCAAGTACACTTTCAGGTTCAGGTACACATAAATACACAAACAACTACACATGTAGATAAACATACACACAGAAACAAACACACGAGGAAACATCCGACACACATTTGTCATGAATAAACACTCATTTGGTTCCATTTAAGTCTCATTTCCAAACACAACCAAGTGCACCCCCACAATATTTACATTTATATGACAGTTTATGGTTTGTATATGTACACATTTATCAAAAGGGTTGATTTTAAATCAGACACACTAAACACAGTGAGACCATCATGTGGAAAACACACAATGATGTGTTTCTGCCACCACAATACTATTACCTCACTATCCTGTAAAATCTGTGAAGACAAACAAAAGTTTGTGTTCACGGCATCCACTGAGTTTTTCTCTTCAGCTCTGTCAGGAGTGTCACTTGTAACGGCCCGAGCTGAATTCTTTTGTAAATAGATCTCAATTTTTTCCCCCAATTCTTTCTTGAAGGCCGGAAAGGCCTGACTGTCTGAAAGCAGAGAAACTGCTTTCTTATCAGAACTATTCAGCATCCAAAGTCCAAAATCTTCTTCCCACATCTTCATCCATCCAGTGGGATCAGATACGGTCACAGGCAGTAAATGTGTGGAACTCCCATCAAAGGCTTTTTTCAAACTTTTTGAACATGTTGCAAAATGGAGGAATGGCTGAATTCTTTATCATTCTCCCATTTGCAGAGGCAGTTTGTGGATTATTGTGAAGAAAAAGGTAACATGAAAATACAGACGTGAAACAAACAGGAAGCACAGAGTTATGGACCATTTAATGATCTTCAGAAGTTAAACAACCATTTATGTTACACTTTAAAATGTCCTCATAGAGGAACAGCAAAATAAACTCAACGTAAAAATTGATCAAAAGACATTTTTTATATTAATCACCGTTTAAAGATTTTGTATGTATAAAAACTGATAAGTGCCTTCAACATAAACCATGGGAGTGACCCCCTTCAGTCATAAAGGATTCATGACAAACATGGTTTTACTTTCAGCATCGGTTTTCCTCCAAAAACACTCAACAAGAATAGACCGCCGGGGGGAGGGGGGGCATCAAAACATCCATTAGCGTCGTTTGACTCACATTCATGGCCTTTATGATCCCATCTTACCTCTCCAGGTTCAACCTAAAGCTCGTCAGCACCTCCCACACTCAGTGGCAGAAATGACTTCAATGTGGAATGATTTTCAGACAGCAGGGGGCAGTGCAGGACCACCGGGGAGGCAGAACAAAGGACAGAAAATGCACAACTGTCAGTACAAAAAGGTCCTTTTAACCCAAAACATGTTCATTGTGTCCAAACAAGTGAAGAGGACGGTGATGATGAAGAACGAACTGCCCTCTGGATGGCAAAATACAAAGTCATATAAGAAAAGTGGTTCTGTTTAGCATGTAAGTTCATGTTGCAGAAAAAAGAAAAGCATTTTGGCACAAAATCCTTGTTTCTGCTTTGAATTTTTGCAAACATCCAAAGATCAATTGTGGAAAATAAATATAAAAGAAGAACAGGAGGGTCAGAAACCTACAACACAAAAACAAGACTTTATGACGTGTCTGTTAAAATAATTCTCTTGGTCTCTCCATGTAGTTTGAGTCTTTAACTATTTACAATACTTACAGTTTGACCATTGTCTGCAACAGCCTTCAAAAAGATGCAAAAGAAATCCACAAATTAAATATCTTTCTATAGTCCCCTGTTGAGGCATTGAGTGTAAACTGTACAGCTTTAAAGATCCCATCACGCGTCCCTGGGGAAAGGACCAGAGTCCGGAAACCAGGCTGAGGTTTGCTGATGACGGAGGAGAAAGCAACGAGAGTGCCAGGCGAAGACGTCCCTTCTGCTGGAATAATGGATCCCAACGTACAAACATCAACTTCTACTCAAACCTGTACAGAGTTCACAATAGTTCTCTCATAGAGTGCAATGAATTTTCACATCAACTTAAAAATATTACAATCTGATGGTAAGAAGTATTCCAACAGAGCTCCATCTGCAGCCCAAATAATTCCATGACTTGTCCAACTGCTCCAAAACTGGCAAAAATAAACTCAAAAGTTATCAATAATCCTCATTTCATCCTCCACTCAGTGCGTCTTCAAAAGATTCCTGGAATTCGTCGTCACTGGGGAATTTAAGGACTCGGTGACATGAAGAAGCACAAGAAATGACTTTAGTAAAAGTCAAACTCAGAAAAACATGAGGCAGTTCCAGTTTCCTAACTGGCTGAGTTCTGGCTGAGGGCTGGTGTTGGCGTAATCAGACAGAGGCAATAACGATCATGAGGTGGGGGGAAATGCTGGAGATGCTGTTGAGCAGGTCAGGGGCCAGACGGGAAAGGTGGCTCTCCGAGAATTCACAGGGTGGGAAAATCTGCACCACGTAGGCTGGCTGTAGGTTCAGAGAATGCACAAGAAAAGGGTCAAGTTTGCATGGTGGCACACAGCTCCAAACACCTGGGTCCATCTCCAGTCCTCCAGGGTCAGAGTCCTACCCCATCCGTTCAACTTCACAGCGGATCCAAGCGACCGGCAGCAGGAGCAACCTGAAAACAGTGAGCCTGTGGCCCTTGAGGACTGGAGTTGGACCCCCCTGGATAAAGAAAGACATTCAAACCCACAAACCTGATTGGAGCCAGGATTAGGTACGTTGATAATGCCAGCTGCCTGTTTGGCCTGAAGGTAGGTGATGAAGCCACTTTTCAAGGCCTGCGTTTGACTGAGGACATCTTCTTGATCTCGACCACAAGGCAGAGCCAGCAGCAAGCAGAAGTCATTTTCCACCTGTCACAAGTAAAGTGGTTATGTTATTCATGCATCTAAATGTCCTAGAAACCCCTGGAAGAATCACAGCTGCAGGGCTTTCAGCAGTTCCGATACGTAAGCCACACATTTTTATTACCTATGCAGTTTGAAATATTTCAAAAGTCAGAAAATACATACAGTCATTCTACGTGTTACGCTGTCCAACTGGGAAACCTCAAGCCTCATCCTCTGGACGATGCGGAGAAGAGAACCCCCCTCCAAGGGCGGCAGGGAGCGCTGTGCCAGCAACGTGTTACCAGAAACAAAGTGCAACTGGACAGCAGCCTGGTCATTCTTCAGTGCCAACAGGCCTTGCCATACGATAGGATATTTCTGCAGATGGGAGGGAAAGCGTGTGTAGTTAAACGGCTTTTGATCTGACAAGTACTGCTGTCCTGCCAGCCCACCGTCCTACCGTCAATAGCTGCACCATATCAGTAGACCGTTGTCCTGAATGTTCCACGTTTGCATCATGCCGCAGCTGTTTGAAACCTGACGGCAATGCTGTTGACGGAGGACCAAGGAGGACGGATGGGGGGCCCTTCTGCACAGACAGCTCTGGCTTCTGAGTAAGACTCATGGGGGGCATCAGAGGAGAATGGTATGAAGGGGAGACCTTATCCACCGTCATTTGGGAGAGTTGGGATGGCTCTGAAGAGCTAGCATGGCAAAGATGAGGGTTCACCAGCTTGGTATCGCTTCCTCCCACAAGCAACTGCGAAGTTTGACCTCTGCTCCCTGGCTCTGGCTCTGGAGGCACCTGTTCCAGAAATTGAAAGCAAATTAGAAGATAAACTGAACATTTCTTGTATTTTTAGATACTTGGGTGTGTTTAGTTACCTGTGAGGATGTAATGCATTGGTTAGCAAGGCTGTGTCCTGGAAACTGGGAGGGGTAGCTTCGCACGTCTCGATATAGTTGAAAGGAGGCTGAGCCGGAATGGATTCGCTGCACCCCATGAGGGAGAGGAGACACCATAACAGGGCTGGACACATGGACTCCGCGAATCCTACTGTCATTTGGACTCTGATGGGGTAGCTTTCCCTCTGCTGGTCTGAGAGGCCCTTTAGTTGAAAGCTCAACGCTTTTCCCTAACATAGGACTGGTCGAAGGCCCAGAGACATTGCTGGAAGATTTAGTTTCTGTGTCTGAGTTGCGTGACTGCCTGGTTTCCACAGCTGCCTGCTCTCCCCGCTTTTGGTGCATGAGCATGCGCTGGTGCATGTCTCTGTACTGATCCATGTGAAGGACAGGGTGGAGTCTTCTGGGGTCACTAGGAATCATCATGACGTCTGACTGGATCTGGGGAGCTGAAGGTCTACTCAGAGCTTGATTAAAGTGTAGAGATTCTTCTTCTTTCACACTGTTGCTGCCAACACCCGACACTGATCCTTGGGGACTTGGATGGGTCTGCAACCCCACATCACGTATGACATTAGAATGGGACGTGCTTGAGCTTTGTGGAGGCCCTGCATGTGGGGTGGACATGGAGTCTCCACGCCTTCCGTAGTTTATTCCAGACAGAGTTGGATTGTTCATTCTGACCTCATGAGCAGTTGACTGAGAGACGTTGTGAGGCTGAATTATGACAGACGATTGCTCTGCATGTGAGTGATGGACACTGGAATGATATGATGACATTGGTGGAATACCATGACCAAGAACGACGGAAGTCCCAATGGGAGAGCTGCTTTGTGGACAAGCTTTGACAAAAGGTGAAGGGGCGTGGCCAGATGTTCTTGGAGACTGTGGTTCTTGCTTCAGAATTAGAGCTGATCGCTCATTTGTCATCCCAGGGCTTGGACTCATCCGAGCTCCAGACAGCGAAGAATGGTGTGGGCTCATGACTGGACTAAGACTGGACTGCTGTGAAACTTTGCTAATGTCCAACTTTTTAGCATGAGGGTCTGTTAACAGTCCTCTCTTGCCATGCTGCTGCTGAAACACAGCTTGGTTGTACATTAAGACTTGAGAAGAACCAACGGATGGTTGGAACATCTTCACCACACCCTGAGAGGAGGCGTGAAATGGAGCTTCAGATGTGTCATGATTCTCCTGCTTTGTACTGGAGATGACAGGTTGTGAGTTAAAAGAACTTCCTGGTAAAACTACCCCAGTGTGCCCATAACCTGTAGAAGAGACCTTTTGATTGGGCAACTGGGATAACGTAATAAGTGGGTCCTGCTTTATCTGAGATTTGGACACTGATTGCTGAAATTCTATATCACCAGCACTGGCCTGAGGAATTTGACTTATTTTGGCTCTCATCCTTTGAGGTCCTTCTGTTTTTTGACCAGAATAACTCAGAACAACAACTCCCTCGGATGTGTTGACCCGTAAGCCTGGACCAGAGCCTGCACGATAAGGAGAAGGTTCAACAACTGTGCGACGACTGTTACAGTCCTCTACTGCATCCATGCCATGGCAGCCAATGTTTTCATTGGAGTTTGACTGAAGTCTGTGTTTAGGACTTGTTAGGCTAATAGTTCGATGGCCTAATGAAATTCTAGGAGTTTCTTCCGTATCATAAGGTATTGGAATTCGACTAATTACTGAAGTGGTGGGAGAAAATTTTGGTTGCTGCCTCTTTTCTCCACAATTCTGTTGGGACTCTTTAAGTGGAGATGGTTTATGGTGTGCAAGCTGGGATGGCAGTGCCTGTCTTTCCTCAAGATGCAATGGTCTTAAACCCACTGAATCAGAAATATTTACCTTCTCCGACATCCTTATATGGTCTGACCGCCCAGATGAGACTATAGTGGAAGGTACAGAAGTGCTGTTGGAGGAAGACACATATTTAGGTTCCATTAGAATTTTTCTTAGGGTGCTAGAGCTAGAGTCTATGTCAGAAGCCTTTGTATCAGGGGGCAAAGGAGGGTTAGCTGAAGGGTTTCCCAGTGCGGTTGATGCGGGAGAGGAGGGAGTTACCACTGTGACATGACACGAAGGAGCCACATGAATTCTGCTTTCTTCAGATCTCTGGGGCCAGTCTAATGACAGGGGTATTTTGGCAGGTCGTCCTGGGGGTGCAGTAAGCTGGGAAACTGGCCGACAGTGAGCAGGGCTGAGAGACGGAAGGCATAGCTCTGCTGCTTGAACGGACGTTTTACAAGTGGAGATGCTGTTTGGGCCTGAATGGCAGGCAGATTCTTTCGGCACAGGCTGTTCAACCTCAGGCTGCTCAGCTTCTTTAGGCGTGTCCACAGCGATGGCACTGGTAACCTCATGTCTGCATGTTGCAACAGCAGTGACCACGGAAGTTGCTGTAGACGCCCCAGCTATAACAACGGCTGCTTTTGAATTACCAGCCTCTGGATCCTCTGGAATCGATTCTGGCAATTTGACTGCAGACGATGCAGACAGGTTTTGCTTCTTGGATGCTTTCTCTTTTTTGCTAGCTGTACCTTTACAGTTTCTAGACTTCTTTGGGCTTTTGGCTCTAATTTTGCCAGTTTTTCTAGGGGTTTCAAGTTTAATTGTGTGATCAGCTGCCTTAGGTTCTTGGGCTTTTGGGCTTGGTGTGTGAGAACCGTCATCTAGGGTGCCTGCGAGAATGCTGTTGATAACCATATGTGTTTCAGGTTCCATGATCTCATTGGATGATGAGGAGGAGGATATCAATGACTCGGGGGTTGGAATGAGAGGGGTGTAAGGAGGAGGAGCACTGAAGCCCTCTGCATCTGCACAGGTTTCCTCAGCTGTAATTGAATCAATGGCAGCTGCAAGTTCAGTTTCACTTGCAGGGTTGGCTCGTTTCTGCTCCTCAACTTCAGCTGGTGGCTCCTCAGTGACAGGAAGCAGTTCCGCCGATGGCTCGGAAGGTGGTTCCTTATAGGGCCGAGGAGGTTGGTCAGCTGTAAGTTTCGCAATATTTTCAACTGCTTGCTCCAATTCCATTTGTTGTGCCAGAAGAACAGCAGTTGGATCTGCAGGGAGTTCAGGTTCCAAAAGATTGTCTTTACTTTCCAGTGAAGTAGTGTCTTTGGACTCGTTTGGAAAGTCTGTCATTTGCACAATCGTGTTTTCTTGAACTACTGTTTTGGTTTTACCAACTGCAGTAACTTCGAATGTCTTGGGCTCAGAATTGTCAGAACCAAGTAAACTCTTGACATCATCAACACTGACACGGATTTCTAGATTCTTTAAACTGTGCGGCTGGTCTTCAGGAAGCTGTTTGGTGTTCCGCTTCAGCCTTGGTGTTTTACTTTTGGCACTCTTTTCTGTTTCAGCTAATTTTGTGTCACCACTGTCTTTCACATTTTTATCATGTCTGTTTGCTGGCAGGATTACATTTTCCAATTGATCTGAAATGTTGCCAAACAGGTCAGTATCCGTTTGAAGGTGAAGCTCTGCATCAGCCTTACAAGTCACGTCCAGTTGTTTGGCCAACAACAACTTATTCCCAGATAATTTGTCTGGTTTTCCACTTCTTTTGTTGACTGGAGCAGTTAGAGGAAGTGTCGTTTGTTGCCATTTTTGTGTGCGAGGTGAACGCCATCCCTCAGTAGCCTTAACAATTTCTGCAGTATTGGATATCTCCTTGCTGTCTGGATCAGTTTCTACCATTTTCTTTGGATCCCCTTTTGAAGGAGATGTGTCTTCAATTCGCTTGACACCTCTCTTCGGCGGCCGTCCCCGCCTGGCGGTAGTGGAGACTTGAACATCTTGCTGTATGGGTTCCTTCTCGACAGCTCGCTTACGCGTGGAGCGGGGTGACTCTAAAAGCTCTTTGCCGGCTTGTTCATCTTCATGCAGAGTTGCGTAAACTGACCTCACGTTCCTTCGTCGTGTTCTTCCATGAATTAAGCTTGATTCCAGGTTCTGCTCCAAATCAGATGCATGTACCAGGGACTTAGATGTGGCTTTAGACTCTGATTTAATTTTACAAGCCTCTGCTTGAGGATATGAGGTCCTTTTGAGTTTTTCCTTGTCTATACGTTCGCTTTTCCGTGTCACAGGTTTTTCCGCTTGAGTTGATTGTGGTAACACGGTTGGGGGTTTTGCCCTTTTCCCTTTAGGTTGTCTGCGATTTGGCAACGGTCTGGTCTCTGGCTCTAGTTCTGGCATGTGAGGACCAGTTTCTACATCAGACTTTGGAGCCTCTTCAAAGTGCTTTGCTTCCTGTTTTCCAGTTTCAGACTCTAATTCTGCATTCTCCATTTCAGGGGCTCTTAGGGAGGCACCAGGCGTGGGAGACTTGTCTTCTCCAACAGGGTTAGGCTCCACGACCAAATTATCACTGAAGTTGATTTTAGGCTCCACTGACTCAGCTTTTACTTCAAAGTTATTTTCTGGCTCTGAATTTTTAAATTCAGAAGAAATGTTTAGTTTAATATCTTCTGATATTTTTTCTTCACTTGGAATAGATGAAGAACTCTCTGGAATTGCATGCATTTTCTCTTCTTTGCCACAAAGTTCTTCCTGATCTTGGGATGAAGATGAAACGTCTTTCAGTTCTGGAACAGAAGTGTCTTTGGGAGAATGAGCCTGTTGCAAAACTGCAGACAGCGCCGTGGGGCAAGCTGGTTTTTCATTGGCTTTCAGTGGTGGCTCAGATTCCTTATCAGACAAGTCAAGGTCGCTACTTTGAACAGCATCTCTCCTGATTTCCTCCACACCTGAGTCACTCTCCACATCAAGAAGAGTGTTCTCTTTGCCTTTATGCTGCTGAAGTTCCAAAAATCGACTATGGAAAAGTACTATTGGTTCTTGTGAGACATTAGCTTCTGCAAATTCAGTGTGTGCCTCTGCGTCACCAGTCTTAAAGCAAGGCTTCAGACTTTCAGTTTCCATAACTTGATCTTTATGTTCAAGACGTTGTAGACGCCGGGAATCCTGTTCGAAGATTGAGCTGTGCAGAAAACGAGAGGCAAACAAATCCTGGCGCTCTTGGTCTTGTGGCTTAAGCTCCTCCTTTTTATTGTTTAGCTTTTCACCAGAATCGGCTCTAATCTTTTTCTTTTTCATGTACCATGAAGGAATGGGCCGAGGTGCTAGCTCTGCCTTGTCCTTGTTCGAACAGCTGTGGGAGGCTGGAAAGCGTGAGGGAAGAAAGGACCAATTGTCCTCTCTTGAGGAATACAAAGTCTTGGCTCTGTCCAGGAGAGCTTTTGTATCAGGAGTGATGGTTTTATCTAATGCAAAGGAATAAAATTTATTTTTCTCCAGGGAGCTTGGAAGCTTAATGTCTGCTCTCCTTTTGTTAGCACCTCTAAGGATATATGATAAAGAGCTCCTACACTTTGGAGAGGTGAATTTGTTTTTTCCATCATCATCATCTGAATCTGACTGTACTTCTCCAGGTTCCAGATCCTGGCTAAGGCATTTGTGGATGCTCTCTCGTTTAGAAGTGTCCCCTGTTGACGTCACTTCCATTCTTAGGGAATCAGACTTTACACGTCTTTCCCAGTGACGCAAGAAGTCATCGTCACTCCTCAGCAAAGTTGTTTTCAGCTTTGGGGTCACATTATCAGAAGACTGAAAATGTCTCAGACTCTTTTTCAGCAGTTCTGGCTGTGTGGATGCATCATCTCTTGATGGGGAGGATTTTCTTTCCTTCTTTGTGACCGACAAAGAAATCTGGGCAGCGTCATCTTCCTCATTCTCTGAAAGGTTATTAGCTACAACAGAAGACGGCATTTGGCACACATCATTCAAATTGGAAGTTGAGAAATCGGACTCTGGTTTTACTTTCAGGATATCAAAGGAATCTTGATGTTTCTTTCTTTTAACACATGGCAGGTCATCCCTGGCTGCATCCTGGATGGATTTTCCAATTTCACATGTGGTATAATTCTTTTCAAACTGGCACGAATCACTGTTTGGTGATTTTTCAAGCTTGAGTGACTTGTCAGGATTGCCAAGCTTGAATCTGTGCCAGTCATTTTGTTTCATGAGGACATCTGTCTGCTCCATGCTCAGGAAAAGATTGTCTCCATCTACGTCTCTGCACCGCGTTGTCCTGTCTCCATTTTCAGCCCCAAACTGCTTTTGCTGGACTGATTCCTGTGAACAGCAGTCATCAGTTGTCTTTGTGGGGGTGGAGCCAGAGTCCCTTTTTGAGCTCTCTACGTCCATGTGGAGGAGGGGGCAGTCCGTCTGCTCTGTGCAGTCTCCAAGAGGTTCCCTGAGCCGAGACTGCTCCAGAGGACGCCTGATGGGGTCACTCTCACTGTCTGCTCCTTCTTCAGGACTGCTAGCTAAAACCATTTGAGTGCATTTATCTGTGCTGTGTTCCTTTTTGCGTAGCCCTTGTGCACTATTCCACAGCTTACAAACCCTATGTCTGCTATTTGCCTGTTCGCCGCTTCTTCTCTGTCGATCAGTTCTTCCTGTCTCTTCAAAACGCCTTTTCCTTACAGCTAAACGGCTGATATCCACAGATATTTTACTGTCAAATCCTATTTCAGATTTACTGTATTTTTTTGACTTAGTCTTACCCTCCTTTTCTGAAACCTCTGCAGAGCTGTGCATAGTTTTAACTCTGGGAATTCTCCCGTGTTTGGAAGTATCTAGTTTTGACGGCTCTGGTCTGAATGGAGGACTTTGATCAGCTGTAGGTGAAACCACCCGGAGACTGTCCATGCCACCACGCTGGATTTGTCTGTCTTGGACAGAATGACCAATCAGTTTGCCTTCTTTTTCTTTGACACGTGTTAGCTGCACAACACAAGGCAGAAGGTCTAACCTTCCTCTGCTGGAGCATTCTTTGGGGCTTTTGCTGGTCTTACTTCTTGGAACAGACTCTGGGCTGACTTCTCTTTCAAGTTCAGATTCTGTCTCACTTTTTAGAGCAACGGGCGATGTGACTTTGAGCTTTTTAAGCCTCTGTTTTTCAGCTTTTTCTTTGTCCCCTCTATCTTTTCGTCCCATTTTTTTCTCTTTTTCTGTAAAATTTCCTCGTTCAGTTTCAAACATCCGATCCCTTTCCAGTTTCTCCGTTTTACTATGCTTTTCGGAGCGAGCCTTCTCCGCTTTCTCAAATCTGGGAGGAGATATTGAACTGCAGCTGCCACTATGTTCAGACGATCGGCAACAAATTCGTCTGTCAGAATCGCTTGGTACCCTCTCAGGGATGGAAGTGGATTCTGTGGGGCTGGCAGGACGGCGAGTGGCAATGTGGGACGGGCTTTGACTACGCTCAATGGTCCTTCTTCCATGATCTCGGCTACGATCGGTTTCAAAGCGCTCTCTTTCTCTTTCACGCTCTCGCTGCAAATAGCTGTATTTGCGTATGTCCTGTTCGTAAGGGTCCGCTCTGTATTCTCGATATTCACGAGGGTCTTCAAAGTACTGCGAGTCATAGTAATCTCCCTGGTAAGGATCCCATTCAGTGTAGAACTCCCGACTTCTTGTAGGATATTTTCGTCGCAGATCATCACTGTATGTTCCGGGAGTTCGTACGTTCTCATAATATTGTCTGTCAGTTTGAAACTCGTATTGGGATCGCCGATCATCCCTGCAAAAAATTGGAATGAAAGAATTGACATTTTTTGTCCATTTTTCAAACAATAATGTAGAAGTCAGCATCGGATCAGCTGCTTGCTCGAATACAGCACCAACCTTCTCTCAGAGATGACATCATAAAAGTCTCGTATATCCTGCCCAGATGCCTGCATTGAGCGATAGAAAGCCATCTGACTCTCCTGATTGGCAAAGTCCACCTGGAGAAAAAAAGAAAGTTCATTATCAGTCACTGAGATCACGGATCATAGTCCAGAGTGTTATTTAACAGTCGGGAAATGTTTCCCTTGCCTTAATTTTACTGCCACTGAGCTTCCATCCCTTTGTGTCTTTGACTGCAGCCTGTGCATACTCAATGTTGTTGTAGAGAATGAGGGCCATGCCCTTCATCCTGTCCAGTACGACCTTTCAGGAATAGAGGAGCGTTAGGGCGAGTCCACAGACAGGAGACCAACAGGTATGTAGGGAAGGAAAAACAACATGCTCACCTTGACAACATGTCCGTAGCGGCAAAAATGACGGGTGAGAAACTGTTCGGTTGTGTTTGACGCCAGTCCATCCAACCAAACGCATGTCGTTGGCATACTTTTTCCAAAGCCAAGCTTAAAAAAAAACACAATTTATTGTATTATTTCAATTCACATGGACAATGTTTCAGATGAAAAATTAGGTTTCACCTTCAGTCTGTTGTTGCCCAGATACTCGCCATCCATCTTCTTTATGGCCTTACAGACACTGGCAATGTCACAGTATTGTAGAAAGGCGTACTGTGGGGCTCCATTTACTTTCTTTATGTCAATATCCTACAGAAACAATAAAACAAATCATGTTAGTAAAGAAGGCTCATTTTTGGAAGTGTGGCCAACACAACAGAATGTTTGACCAAGTAAGCATCTAAACGTACCACAATCTCTCCAAATCTCTGAAAGATGTTTAGCAGGTCATGGTAGGTGGTGGTCTTCTCCAGATTTCCAATGAATAAAGTTCGTGTGGCCTTCGGATGGAACTCGTCAATCCTTTCATCCAATGGTCTAAACTCATTCTCACTTTCTGTTTCTAACAGGTGCAGATTATGAGCAACTGACTTTGCAGATATGAACTGTACCACCGCCACCCCCCTGAACTTACCTGGACCGTTCCAGGCCGTCACATCGATTTGCATGCCGAAGAAAAGCTTCCCCTTGGACGCTCCCAGAGCTTTCTCCTGATCTTCTTGTTGACGGAAAAAGACAAGTCCATAGCGCTCCTCTGAAGCTCCGTGGATTTGAACAGATGTCACTTTTCCATGTTTTTTGAATTCATGAAACAAACCATCCTTTAGGCTCGTATCTGTGCAAAGCAAAAATGAAGTTGTGACTAAACGGTGCCTCATATTTCATAAAAACGACTAAACGACTCCAGCTTCTTTAGTACGTAGAGATCGTACTGCTGCTGAACCCCTCATGCTTTGAAAACGGGTCAGCTGTGTTTGTTTTCCTGTGCAGACGGTGTTTCTATCATTACTCTGCACAAACTGTTGGACATTTGAACAGGTTGCAGCCTGTTGTGCTGTGCAAGGCTTCGAAGCTGATTATCGTTCTGACTACATGATGGTGAGATTTTGACCTTTACCCTTTATGCCCACTTTAGACCAAACACACAGATATTGATGCTGTAAGACGGTTTGACTCGAGGGATGCGTCATAAATTAGTTACAATGACCGTTCAACTTCTTTGTGTAGTCTCAGTGCAAAGCCTGAGTGGTCAGCCTCTGACTAGAAGGTTGTAGGTTCAGTTCTCGCAGTTTCTACACAAATGTGTCGGATACTGATAGGACAGTACGAACTGTCCTTCACCATAAGTTAAGTAAGACTTATTATTTAAATCCTCACTACAATGCAGTCATAGTTATTTAGTAAAAGTTATGGCATGCATTTGCAGTCATGATTGGTTAAAAGTCAAGTGGGCAGGTGCATGCGGATGTTTTCTCCAAGCTCCTTAAAACAACAGGAAGTAGCAGTTATGGTGAATCTGCCAGTAAAGGCAGGAAATATCAACACTATTTTATTTATTTGATGCAAAATTTAAAAGAAATGTGTGTTGTCCATCCATCCATCCATCCGTCCATCCATCCATCCATCAATCTATCCATCCATCCATCCGTCCGTCCGTCCGTCCGTCCGTCCATCCATCCATCAATCTATCCATCCATCCATCCATCCGTCCGTCCGTCCGTCCGTCCATCCAACCATGCATCCATCCATCCGTCCGTCCGTCCGTCCGTCCGTCCATCCACCCATCCATGTATCCGTCCATCCATCCATCATCCATCCATCCATCCATCCATCCATCCATTCATCCATCCATCATCCATCCATCCATCCATCCATCCATCCATCCATCCATCCATCCATCCATCCATCCATCCATCCATCCATCCATCTTCTTCCACTTATCCAGGACTGGGTCGCGGGGGCAGCAGACTAAGCAGAGATGCCCAGACTTCCCTCGCCCCAGCCACTTCCTCCATTTCCTCTGGGGGGACCCCGAGGCGTTCCCAGGCCAGCAGAGAGATGTAGTCTCTCCAGCGTGTCCTGGGTCTTCCCTGGGGTCTCTCCCCTGTGTGAAATGCCTGGAACACCTCCCCAGGGAGGCGTCCAGGAGGCATCCGGACCAGAAGCTGTCTCCCGGTGACCGAACTCCTCCCACTATCTCTAAGGGAGCGCCCAGCCCCCCGACGGAGGAAGGTCATTTCAGCCGCTTGTATTCTGGACTTCGTTCTTTGGGTCAATACCCAGAGCTCATGACCATAGGTGAGTATTGGAACAAAGATTCACCGCTAAACTGAGAGCTTTGCTTTCTGGCTCAACTCTCTCTTCACCACAACGGACCGGTACAGCGACCGCATAACTACAGACGCCGCTCTGATCTACCTGTTAATCCGCCGGTCGAGCAACAGCAGCGTGTGCTCTGGTGACGAAGCAACACCACAAGCTGGATTTTACAGCCAAGACATGTGGAACTCGCTCAGAACTGAAGATGTTGCATGCAGAGACGGTCCACATTTTCAGGTTCCTCTGCATCCTCAACACTGCCAACTTCTCTTGGACAGCAAACACCACAGCGATCACCAAAATGGCTCAGCAGCGTCTGCAAGAACATCAGCACCAACCTGCTGCTGACCTTCACACATACTGCAGAACAGTTTGGTTCGGCAGCTGCATCGTCACAGATAAGGAGAGACTGCAGACAGTATTAGAGACGGCTCAGAAGATCATTGGACACCCTCTCCCCACCCTGACGGACCTCTACTCCACACCCTGCATCACACGGCCCAGGCCATCATCAGTGGTAAATGGTGTATACTTCTATAGCGCTGTCCTACCTACAAGAGCCAAAGCGCTTTACAGACACACAGTCACATACACATTCACACACACACACACACAGTCACACACACATTCAGACACACACACACACACAGTCACACACACATTCACACACACATTCACACACACAGAAACACACACAGAAACACACAGAAACACACACATTCACACACATTCACACAAACAGTCACACACACATTCAGACACACACACACACAGTCACACACACATTCACACACACATTCACACACACAGAAACACACACAGAAACACACAGAAACACACACATTCACACACATTCACACAAACAGTCACACACACATTCAGACACACACACACACAGTCACACACACATTCACACACACATTCACACACACAGAAACACACACATTCACACACACATTCACACACAAATATTGCTCACATCCAAGTTTATGAAGGACTTATGGTGTGAGTTGGTTTGTGTTTATTCACATAATTATGGTTTAATGGAAACAGTGAAGTTGTGTTTTTTCTGGAATGTTGGTAGATTTGTGCATTTGTGTCATGGAAACACCACTCTCCCATTCTACAGTCAATAACGCTGCGCAGGAGAATTGTACACGCCGTTATGAGAGAACCTTTCCAACGGTGAGTTTGCATTTGTTAACCTGTATTCCTACTTTGTTATAGTTTTTCCCTCCTGGTTCATCCGTGTGGAGCTGGAGACACACGGGAACATTGAACGCTCAGAAAAGAACGTCAAAATAAGAAGGAGAGGGCTTTCATGGATGAAGTCTGCTGCCATTGGCTCCCCAAAATCTGTCAATTAAACGCCTTAGACATTCGCCGTCAGACCCACATGCTTTTACTGAGGCATCTGATTGGTCAGTTAATAACTTAGATAACATGCCATAAAGAAAAACTATCTTTAAAAACATGAGGACTAGAAGGAAGATGATAGGAAGAAGGGATCAGATCCAGAACGGTTCTTCTGACCCACAGAACGAGTACAGACTGTCTGCTTCTCTATAGAAGTCAGGACAGCTGCCTATCACACGTTTCCTCCTGTGTCTGTCAGCGTTTGCCGCTGCTTTTCCCTTTTCTGTTGCAGGTCAGATCTCTGAGATTAGAAAGGTGAGGTTTGTTTGTTGTTTGGACTGAAGAAACAGCTTTGCATACTTCTTTTGACACTCCATATAGGCTTAAGATACCGTTCACATTTATTTATCTCACATTTACTTTCATATCATTCTGAGCGAATTACCTGTGGAGCGCACAGGAAGATTCTGGACCTTGATGCCAAAGCTTTTCTGTGGTTCATCCTTGTCCAGTGAGATTAAAGGAAGAGCTGAGGGTGCTGGGACGGCGGCAGACTGCACTGACCGCGCTGGAGAGTCATCACTTGAGCTGGAACTAGAGTCACTGGAACACAGAAAAGAAAAGATCTCACTTTCTGTAAAGGCTGGGAAGAAAATGCTGTTTCCAAAGAACTCTTAAATATTTAAGAAAAAATGAAAATGTGTGCGACAGACTGGCGACCTATCCAGGATGCCCCCCTCCCCACCTTCACGCACAAGTGGGCGGGAAAGGCTCCAGCAGCCCTGTGACCCCGGAAGAGAACAAAACGGGTTTAGAAGATGAATGAATGAAAATGTCTAAGGCCATTCAAAAGACATAATGTGATTTTGTAAACACGTGTTTAAATGTCCAAATGTGCTCGTTCTCAGATTGTGTGAAGTTACACAAATAAAAGCTGATGATGCAAACAGCAATAATTATAATTAAAGCCGCGAGCGGCGCTGAATGACCTGCCGGCGCTACCTGCCCCCCGTCTTCACAGGCTAAATAGAAATCTCACTGAGAAGGGGGGGGGGGGGGTGACTAATTGATGTAAAAAAAACTTTTTTCCAAATGGCAGCTTTTCTGTTGGCTTCATCTCCATGGCAACTATGCTACGTTTTGGCTGTCTGGGGATACCGAACAGAGTGTGAGTTTCAGAAAAATTGACAAAATTAAACCTTTGGATTTCCTTGGCAACAGAGGTTTATTGCTAACCACGCCCACATTCCTAACACGTTTATATCCGGTGTAGCCAGGGATCCATGCATTACAGTTTTACAGTTTTTACAATATTCCGTAAACAAATGTTCAACAGGACAATGTCCGTTTTGTGAGCTCACCATGCCAACACCATTTTTTTTCCACCGTAGCTTCCCAATGATGTCCGAGAAATTAGGAGACGATGAGTGAAGGACAAACTTTAATTTGTAGCTGGTACTAAAGGGGTTTTTCAAGTTCAAGATGGCAGCCTCTTCTAGAGGTCAGAGGTCGACGAAACTTCTCTGTTGGCTGTAGACTCAAGCTGGCTGCATGTGGTGGAAACAGTTTTCTTTTCCTTTATTGTTGAAAAACAGGAAAACTTCCCAATTTGCCACAAAATGGCCTCCAAGCCATTGGCGGTGTGACCATCCCATAATAATTACCAAACTTCCTTTGTCTGTGAAGCCTCTCATTCATCCAGGTTGATTCCATCATAGTGGTAGGGGCCGTCATCTGGAATGGTCAAAGCCTCTGGGATCAGAGGTGAAGCGTCCAGATGACGGCCTCTAAACCTGCTTTATGAAAACTTCTTTGAATTTCCCCAACACGCGTTCTGGTTAGTGAATTTTGAGATGTATTTTTGGCTTTATTAGCGGTTTTCGCCCCATTTATTGTTTGACGTTTCAATGATGATGTCTTCGCTTTGGGGGGGGGGGGGGGGGTGCTGACAATGTTCAGCAGGTACTAGGCGTGTGCATATTTTGATGAGTTTTCCCGCATGTCAAATTTTTGCTTACAGGCGGAGAAAGAAAGAAGAAAAGAAAAAATTCCAATTAGTCGTCTTTGCCGCCACGTTGAGTGTGACTGTGTGTATTTTGTCTTCTCCTACACACTGTTCATGTCTGTCCTTTCCTCAAGGTCTTTTTTGTACATTTGTCGTTTTCCTCGTTCGCTCCTTGCAGTTAGTCACTGCTGCGGCCCATAAATCAAGGACCTATGTCCTTCCTCACTTTTATCAGCAGTATTTTGGTGCATTCACACATTTCTGAGCATTCCTCTGAAACCCTGCTCTCTAAGCACCAGCCCCTCCCAATCCACGAAAACGAGAGGGACCTCACAGTGTGATGTCACAAAGTGAGGGCCCGCCCCTTCCAGGAAGAGCAACAGAAAGCTTTGAGGCAGACTGAGACCACAGACTTCGCCTTGGGCAGGAGAGAGAGTAATCAATACTGACAGAGAGATTTGGCGTCCACAAGAGAAGTTCAGTTTATTGTTTTTTTATATTTGAGGAAAGTTAAGGTGAACCAGAGCAGAGCCTGGGAGCACTCCTGAAGTCACCGGCGACAGTGAGATGGAAACATTTGGAGGTGGGTAGACGAAGAACGATGGGCAGATGTGATCAAAAAGCTGTAGGGGGGATTGTGGACTTTAGTTTGTGTTTTCAGTGATAGGTCGGGTTTTGGTCACGTTCTGTTTGGAGTTGCACCAGGTTCAGGTTGATGGTCCCCTCTGCGTATGAAGTGCCTGTTTTTCAGTTCTTGGTGGTCAGTTTTTTCTGTCACCCTCTTTTGGAATGTTTTTTGTCATTTTAAAGTTCATTCAAGTTTTTAGTTCCCGCCACAAAGCTGGGTGTCCTTCGCCGACGGACGAGGACAGAAGGAGGAGTACTGTCCAGCACTGAGGTGAAGATGGACGCCGTGGAGAGGAAAGCAGAAGGTTGGTGGTGCTTTTGGTGCTGAGGTGAGTGAGGGGTGGGGTTAAATATTCAGGAAGGGCGGAGACGAAATGTAAAGGTTTTGTTTCAAGATTAAAGAAAAAAAGAAAGAAGAATAAATAATAAATCAGTGGGATCAGAACTAAAGGAAAGTTTAATAAATAAAATGATAAATATAAATCAGAAAACATCCAGAAATACGGTTCATTTCATCTGATTTAGTTTGAATTAATCAGGGTTGTTGCAGAGCTGTTATTTGATATGAAGAGATGCTTTTAACATCTTTGATGCTTTCGACTGAATGAATGAAGCTTAGCTGCAGTGTGAAAACGGAAGGCGGCGTTTTAGCGAGGAAACTCCGCCTCCGTGTCTGGTCCCCGTCCATCTCAGCTCTCCAGGCTGTTTGTTTCCTTCTTCTCACTTTCTCCTCCCAGAGCCAGACACTCCGTGAGGCTGCTGCCGGAGCTGGGCCTGTGGGAGTGGGCACGCCGCCAGCGCCGGCCAGAAATTTCCAGTTCCAACTGGATCTCACGGGGGGGGGGGGGGGGTGTAGCCCACACACAGAGGTAGGTGGTGAGAAAAACAGCAGCATCTCCTGACATTCCCCCCACAGCCCTCTCTGATGCCGCCGCTGCGCTGTTCAGGGTCAATCCCAAACGCCTGGAGATGAAACCTGAGAAGGAAGTCCCCGAGGAAAATCCCGCCCTCTAAAACGCTCCCATGATCAACTCCATTTCTACGAGTTTAAAAGAGGAAAAAGCTCTTCCTGAAAGAAACACGATTGTTGATTCATCAGAATATCACCACCAAACTACTGTATGGATCTCAGAACGGAAATTTACAATCTGATTGATTTTACCTTTCCTGAGATGATACGCCAGAGACACGTGGCCTCATCAGAACACACAAGAACAGATTTATGTTAGATAAATTGGGAAGTTAGCATTCTGGGTTCACAATCGCGCTTTCTCCTGCATTTAATGTAACGTCATTATCGTCCAAGGTTGAACAGACATTTAGCAACTGTCAGACGTTGGTGCTTGACGCAATACAATCGCGTCATCAGCATACATTCAATGATTGATAATGAGATCACACACAGCCCATATGACAGGCTTTCAGTTTGAGACATTATCCAACTAAGCCCAATGGCTGGTAGCTCGTTGGGGAAGGTGAGAGACGCAGAAAACTAGGGTTCGATTCCTGGCGTGGAATGAACAATATTAATGGGGCACTGGCATCAATGGCGCAGCAATTAATATCACTCCAGTGAGGCCCCTTGGCAAGACCTTTAAATTTTGAAACTTGTCCTGTCCAACAGCTGGTCAGACAGATGAGAGCTGAGGGCCTCTTGTGTTGGACATATTTTACTTTAACAAGAGGGGTTATTAATCTTCAGACAAACCAGAGGTGTGTCTGAATAAACCCCTTTTGGAATTGAGGCCAAACTTTATTAAGTTCAATCATGTTTGAAAATCTTTAGTGTTGACCGGACGGAAAAGGAAAGAGGGGAAGAAGAGAGGGATGTTAGAGAGGGGGGGATTAAAGGGTGATTACAGGAGGCGGTAAAATCATGAAGCAGCATAAAGCAACAAGTCTACTGGTTGTTAATCAATATGGTAAGGTTCAAATGTAGTACCAAAAAGGGCGGGGCCTGTCCACACACACACTCAAATGTTATCAACACACCTGTTAGCTGCAAAAATGTCAACATGCACACAAAACAGATAGTGTTCACACGCATACTTATGCCTTAAAACTAACTAGTGTGAAATATTTCAGTCATTCAGTCATGGAAACTGAGCTAACACCTGTGCCCAGGTGAGTGTTTATGTTCTTCTAAAATGGATGGTGGAACGTAGCGTACATGAGGAGAGTGTCCAGCCATCTCCACACTAAGACCCTCGGGGCCAAAGCGGTAGCCGGAATCCCAACGCCACACTGGCTGCAGAACAATCCGCTTCTGGCGACAAGAAGACTCACCACCCAGGCCGGGGCCAGCAGGGCCGCCGCAAGGCCCCCAGAGCCAGAGAGCAGGGAGGCGCGGGGGAAAGAGAGCGCCCGCCCAGCCCAACTGGGTGAAAGCAGCTTCCCCGCCGCGCTGGAGAGCCAAACGCAGGGCCCTACCAGAGAAGGACGCCCGCCTGAAGAGGGGAACCTGGGAAAAAGGGCCCACAAGGAGCAGCAAATATGGCCTGACCAGGCTCGGCCACTGCTGGAAGCTCTGCGAAGGCCCCAGCGCCAGGCACACCAGGACCCACCCCAGGACAAACACCCTCTGCCCAGATGTAATGTGAACCCCCACCCCGCGGAGAGGAGCATCGCCGCCCAGGAAGCCACCCAGGGGACAGCGCTAAGGCCCGTAACCTCACTCAGGAAGTGGCAGGGACAGATGGACCTGGGTCCCACCTTCCTTGCAAAATAAAAGTGTATGTGTGTTTCTGAGAGGGTGTGTGTGTGCATGTGTGTTTATGTTGGAATGTATATTTTGAAGGAGGTGTGTACTAAGGGGTCTAGTTAAATTAAGTAGTAGGGCACTAAGGGGACATTTCCCTTTATTACTCACAGTGACGTCCCTCACCCTCCCACCAAGGCCCTAAATGTCTAAGGCTGTGCACAAAACAAGTGGGTAGGTGCTGTGGAGACATCTGCTGCTGGCAGTGATGTCCAAGCACCTCTCTACCAAGGGCCCCTACATGTCTAAGGCAAATAAACCGAAGAGGGGGCCTACTCCATACGGCAGTAACCATAGAGGGGGCTACTGCCTACTGTAAACCCCCAAGGCGACGCAGGCTAGGACTCCCACCCCCCACCCTAATATAAGGTTATATGAGGAAGGGGGTAAGGTGGGGACAGCTGGTAGACTGGGCCCCCCGGTGGTCAAACAGCCGTCCCCCAGCCCCAGCAGAGGCGGCCCATCTTGCCCCTTGGGCAAGACCTCACGCTACTGCCTCCTGAGCATGCATACTGCAGCTCACCACTCCCCCAGGGGATGAGTCAAATGCGAAGAACAAATTTCCCATTGTGGGATAAATACAGTATAATAAAATAAAATAAATAAATAAATAAATAAATAAATAAATAAATAAATAAATAAATAGAATAGAATAGAATAGAATAGAATAGAATAGAATAGAATAGAATAGAATAGAATAGAATAGGAGGAAAATCCCTACCCCCACCATCTCACACCAGGCTGGTCTTAAATGTCTCAACCTGTGCAGATAAATGCTGAACATAACACATTTAGGCACACCTATCTGCCAATTTAAGTAACATTATTTATTGATTTACTATGTAAAGTTCTTTAGAAGCATCTTTAAAACACAAAAAGCAGAAGAATTTGTGGATTGTTCTGTTTATCTCTCTTTTAAGAGTATATTTTACATGTTAGTACTCCAAACTCTTTTCTTTAAACTCAAACAGATAATCTGTCATTTTATAAACTGATCTGGTCCAGCGGGATTATTTCAAAGAGTTTTGACAGTATTCTAGCCAGAGCTTTTGGTCTGTATTTGTCTGAGCAGCTTTGTTTTTGATTGAACTAGCACTATACAGCTACCATGGAGTCTGGTAAAAGTCCATGATTGAGAAAAGTTTAAAGACATGCATAGTTTTGAAAATACCTTAGCACTAGCAAACCATATGTACTCTGTAGATACACTATCAAGCTTCCCAGCAGCCAGGGAGGCTTACGGTGACCTTGTGTGTTGTGATTACATTGGTGTATCAAGATCATTAACTCTATATGATTCACTCTGTACACTGCGACTGTGTTGTCGCCACAGAACCAAAATGTTTCCAGTGGCAGAAAGTCCTTCTATCACACATGGGATTGTTTTTCTAGTAAATTTCTTGGTTTGCCATTCTTTTGATGCTTCTCTTGCTTTTAAAAAGTAATTTAGGTGACATGGGCAGTTCAGCTGGGTCTACCCTTCGTAGTTTTTGGTTTGTGAAGGAATTCACTGGAACCAACCAACGCTTCAACTACACTCCATACGTAAACGAAATGTCAGAGACATGATAAGGGTTTTTACAGTTTCCATCTCTGCATGTGATTACTTCTGTGGTCAAATAAACATTACTAATTTATCTGAAGGTTACCGCCTCCTTTGAAAGAGAACTCCAGTCCAGATATGAAGAACCTTCTGCCCACTGTAACATCCTTGAAGTCAGAGTTGATTTGCATCTCAAAAGGAATGGATCAGACGTGGATCAAACAATATTTTATAAAAAATGTCCTTATGAGTCAGAGAGGCATGAGCTTCACATCCTCAGGACTGAGTGAAGAGCTTCATCTTCATCGCAGAGGCACAGACACATGCTCTTGAGCTTCCAACACGCACACAAGTTGACAATGCAACATGGGATTTGTAGTGTACTAACAATGTCTGCAAACCATTGACTGTATCTGAGAACCGGTGTTTCTGTCCCAGGTGTGTTTCTGTCCCCAGGTGTTTCTTTGCAGGTGTGTTTGTCCCAGGTGTGTTTCTTCTGTATCTGTCTCAGGTGTGTTTCTTTTGCAGGTGTGTTTCTTCTGCAGGTGTGTTTCTTCTGCAGGTGTGTTTCTTTTGCAGGTGTGTTTCTGTTCCCAGGTGTGTTTCTGTTCTGTGTGTGTTTTTGTCTCTGTGTGTGTTTCTTCTGCAGGTGTGTGTTTCTGTCTCAGGTGTGTTTTTCTCAGGTGTGCTTTCTGTCTCAGGTGTGTTTTTCAGGTGCTTGCTCTAGGTGTGTTTTTCTACAGGTGTGTATCTTTCTGTGTGTTTTTTCTCAGGTGTGTTTCTTCTGCAGGTGTTTCTTTTGCAGGTGTGTTTCTTGCCCTGTGTGTGTTTCTGTCTCTGTGTGTGTTTCTGTCTCTAGGTGTGTTTCTTCTGCAGGTGTATCTTTCAGTTGTGTTTCTGCAGGTGTGTTTCTGTCTCAGGTGTGTATCTTTCTCAGGTGTGTTTCTGTCTCAGGTGTGCTTTTCTCAGGTGCGTTTGTCTCTGTGTGTGTGTTTTTCTACAGGTGTGTATCTTTCTGTGTGTGTTTCTTTCAGGTGTGCTTCTGTCTCAGGCGATTCTGTCTCAGGTGTGCTTCTGCCCCCAGGTGTGTTTCTGTTCCCAGGTGTGTTTTTGCCCTGTGTGCGCTTGTCTGTAAAAGTGCTTCTGTTCCCAGGTGCTTGTCTCAAGTGTGTTTTTGTTCCAGGTGTGTTTTTCTCAGTGTTTCTGTCTCAGGTGTAAGCTTTTTCTCAGGTGCTTCTGCTCCCAGGTGTGTTTTCTACAGGTGTGTATCTTTCTGGTGTGTGCTTTTCTCAGGTGTGTTTCTGTTCCAGGTGCTTGCTCCCAGGTGCTTTCTGTCTCAGGTGTTTCTGTCTCAGGTGTGTTTTTCTGCAGGTGTGTATCTTCTCAGGTGCAAGCTTCTTTGCAGTTGTGTTTCTGTCTCAGGTGTTTCTTTGCAGTTGTGTATCTTTCTCAGGTGTGTTTCTTCTCAGGTGTGTTTCTGTCTCAGGTGTGTTTCTTCTGCAGGGGGGTATTCCAGGAAGCATGTTTAAACTAGCCTGACTTAAGCCTGAACTCTGGGCTGAAATCCGCTGAACTTGCTTTACTCTGGGTATGTCGGTTCCAAAAGACCGATATGAGTTGGCGTAATTACGCTCGACTTGGTAACCCTGCCAATACACGGTACATAAAGACATTCTCAATAGATTGCCGATTTCTGAGTTCTGCGGAAACAGGAGAAAAAAAGAAAGCGCGACACTTGAGACGGAAGTGAGACGGAGTCTGAGATTTTAATGACGGCGGATAGAAATTTTAAGTCCATCAAAAAAGTAACACGGTTGAAAATAATTAAAAAATTTAGTTAAATTTATTCAAACTCAGCAATTGTTTATACAACTCAAATCTCTGATTTATTTATCTAACTAAATGTCACATTACTCCATTAATCTTTTTTTTTCATCTTACCACTTTATATTTTGAACGCTCATATGTTTGGGTTTGAGCGGCAGATATGCTCATGTTTATGACAATAAAAGAACGGAAAAAAATGCACGGAGTGCAAAAATTCATTAAAGAATTTTCCATCACTGTCATAACAGATTTAGGGGGTAGGGGTGCTATATAAACCCATCATCCTCTCATTTACTCACCATGGCAGAGACTTAAGCATAGAGGACAAAATAGCTCGGCAAAACACGGTGAAACACAGTAAAACAGCTAAACAACTAAACACATTTTGTAAAAAAACCCACACTTAAACCCAAATCCGCCCAGACAGGCAAAGGGAATGATATCCCAGAATCCCTTGTGGTGCCGATCTAACAGCAGCATCAAAGTTAAACCTACTTAATTGAATTAAAGTAAAATAACTGTCTTATAACTACATATTTTATTTTTTTTAAGGTGATCAACAAAAATGTACTGATTGATCTAACTGAAGCAAATAATTAAGTTAGATCAAAGTAAAAAAGTTTATCTTTCCAACATCCATATGTGGTCTTATCATCCTCTCATGGTGGAAAAAGTATTATCTGAGCTTCTTCATCCACTAAATCATCTTCAAATGGACACGCCATGCTGCTTCACCTCCCGAAAACAAACTAAGCTTTCAACTAAACCTGCTCCAGACCAGGTTATGTCTATATGATGCCATGGTAACTTGACCTACCCTGAAACATACCTCCATTTCTGGAACCGAAAGCTGAGGTTATCAACTTCCTTAGCCTCAAACTTATCGTGGGAGCTAGCAGAACCTGCTTTCTGGAAAACCCCCCGGTGTGTTTCTGTCTCAGGTGTGTTTCTGTCTCAGGTGTGTTTCTGTCTCAGGTGTGTTTCTGTCTCAGGTGTGTTTCTTTGCAGGTGTAAGCCCTGCAGGTGTGCTCTTCTGGCAGGTGTGTTTCTCCTGCAGGTGTTTCTGTTCCCAGGTGTGTTTCTCCTGCAGGTGTGTTTCTGCCCTGTGTGTGTTTCTGTCTCAGGTGTGTTTCTTTTGCAGGTGTGTTTCTTTCTCAGGTGTGTTTCTGTCTCAGGTGTGTTTCTTCTGCAGGTGTGTATCTTTCTCAGGTGTGTTTTTCTGCAGGTGTGTTTCTGTCTCAGGTTTGTTTCTGGCTGCAGGTGTGTTTCTGTCCCAGGTGTGTTTCTGTCTCTGTGTGTGTTTCTGTTCTGCTTTGTGTGTTTCTTTGCAGGTGTGTTTTTCAGGTGTGTTTCTGTCTCAGGTGTGTTTCTTCTGCAGTGTGTATCTTTCTCAGGTGTGTTTCTTCTGCAGGTGTTTCTGTTCTGTGGCTTCATTTCTTCTGCATGTGTGTATCTTTCTCAGGTGTTTCTCTGCAGGTGTGTTTTCCTGCAGGTAGTTTCTGTCTCTGTGTGTGTTTCTGTCTCTTATGTGTGTTTCTTTTGCAGGTGTGTTTCTCCTGCCAGGTGTGTTTCTGTCTCAGGTGTGTTTCTGTCTCAGGTGTGTTTCTTTTGCAGGTGTGTTTCTTTCTCAGGTGTGTTTCTGTCTCAGGTGTGTTTCTGTCTCAGGTGTGTTTCTTTTGCAGGTGTGTTTCTGTCTCAGGTGTGTTTCTTCTGCAGGTGTGTATCTTTCTCAGGTGTATTTCTTCTGCAGGTGTGTTTCTTTTACAGGTGTGTTTCTGTCTCAGGTGTGTTTCTGTCTCAGGTGTGTTTCTTCTGCAGGTGTGTATCTGTCTCAGGTGTGTTTCTGTCTCAGGTGTGTTTCTTTTGCAGGTGTGTTCTGGGTGCCTATGTGTTTTTCTCTGAGGCACAGAGGTGGGAGTATCATGACGGGGTGCAGAAAGCTCAGAGGAGCCCCTACCTGCCGCTGGTGCTGCTGGAGGAGCTGCTGACGGAGTCTGAGCTGGAGGAGCGGCTGTGCGATCCGGATTCGCTGGGGGAGCGTGCGGGGCGGGGCGCCTGGATCACCACCCTCTGAGGAGACGGGTTCCGCGAATGCGTGGAGTGTGGAGACCGACTGTGACTGTGGCGATAGGACCTCTCCCCGCGCCGCCCTCTGTCCTCCCGATACAGGTCCCTGTGAACCCCACCAGCCGTGGTGAAGGGCTCTCTGGCGCGAGGTTCGAACCGAGGCTCGGGTGTCTCAAAGCGGCAGGGGCTCCGGCTGTGGGAGCGGTAGAAGCTGGCCGCATTGCACACCGAGCTTCCTCCTGCTGCTGCCCCCGCTGATCCGCTGCTTCCTGCGCCGCCCCCTGCAGAAGCAGTTCCGGGTCCAGCGGCTCCAGCCGCGGCCGCAGCACCTCCACAGGAGGACGCACTCCCCGTGGCACTCAGAGTTCGCTCTCGGGGGTAATAGTCGCTGTCGTAGTGCCGCTGACGGTCAAAGCTGCTCCCAGGACGCTCGTGATGGCCATAGGCGCCATGCTCGTACGCCCGCTCCCGAGTCTCAGAGGCCCTGAGGAACCAGAAGACAGCAAGTTCTGGTCAGATCTCGTCTATTCCTGCAAGACAACTGCTTCCTGATCAGGTGAAGGGGCTGGAGAGGTCTAAGCTGACATTCCGGTTCCTCACGTCTGCCTACTTGTTCTCCCACAAGCCCTCACTGACCTGAAACGCTCTGTACGTTCACAGCTTTCATGAGGACTTATCTCCACATGCTGATGTTCTCAAACTACACGCCTTCATCAGGAAGCTGGACTCATGGAGGAGTGAGGAAAGTACGTTTAATGGGAGGATCAACGGAAAACCGACTCAATCTCCACTAAAGAACCAAAAAATCAGAAATAAGAGCAAATGTAAAAACGGCAACGATGGTTTCGTTATGAAATCCATTCATTCAATTAAACAGATCTTCAATTTATAGCAACAATATCAATTTATCAAAACTTCACAGCTGTTTTTTTTTATTTGTCTGAAAACAAATTAAGTTTGCTGGTAGATTTTATGAAAGAATTCATCATTCTATGAATTGATGAATTTCATGTAAAAAAATTTTTTGTCAGAAATCCTGATTTGAGGCAGAATAATCAAGTCTGTTGTAATTTTACAGAAACTGGAACTTTGGCAAACTCAACTCAAAAACTTGGAAAATTGTGACAAAGTTTTGGCCGGTTTGATTACAGGAAATAACGAATCGGAGGGAAAAAAAGAATAAATATTCTTGAGAAAGTTTCGGTTCATGAACAAAGTTTGAAAAGACGTGGGTCGTCTAGACCCAAAGATCCGGACTTGGATCTTTAGGGTAAGGGCCTTCAGTTCCTAAACACCAAATAACTTCTCAGAGTTCAACAGTCTAAAAGACCTGTGTCAGACCTTTGATCTGGATCCAGACTTGAGATCTAAATCCAGACCTGTGATCTAAATCCAGACCTGTGATCTAAATTCTAAATCCAGACCTGTGATCTAAATCCAGACCTGTGATCTGGATCCAGACCTGTGATCTGGATCCATACCTGTGATCTAAATCCAGACCTGTGATCTAAATCTGGACCTGTGATCTAAATCCATACCTGTGATCTAAATCCAGACCTGTAATCTAAATCCAGACCTGTGATCTAAATCCAGACCTGTGATCTGGATCCAGACTTGAGATCTAAATCCAGACCTGTGATCTAAATCCATACCTGTGATCAGGATCCAGACCTCTTATCTAAATCCAGACCTGTGATCTAAATCCAAACCTGTGATCTAAATCCACACCTCTGATCTATATCCAGACCTGTGATCTAAATCCAGACCTGTGATCTAAATTCTAAATCCAGACCAGTGATCTAAATCCAGACCTGTGATCTGGATCCAGACCTGTGATCTGGATCCATACCTGTGATCTAAATCTAGACCTGTGATCTAAATCCAGACCTTTGATCTAAATCCAGACCTGTGATCTAAATTCTAAATCCAGACCTGTGATCTAAATCTGGACCTGTGATCTAAATCCATACCTGTGATCTAAATCCAGACCTGTGATCTGGATCCAGACTTGAGATCTAAATCCAGACCTGTGATCCAAATCCATACCTGTGATCTAAATCCAGACCTGTGATCTAAATCCAGACCTGTGATCTGGATCCAGACCTGTGATCTGGATCCACACATCTGATCTATATCCAGACCTGTGATCTAAATCCTGACCTGTGATCTAAATTCTAAATCCAGACCTGTGATGTAAATCCAGACCTGTGATCTGGATCCATACCTGTGATCTAAATCCAGACCTGTGATCTAAATCCAGACCTGTGATCTAAATCCAGACCTGTGATCTATATCCAGACCTGTGATCTAAATTCTAAATCCAGACCTGTGATCTTAATCCAGACCTGTGATCTAAATCCAGACTTGAGATCTAGATCCATACCTGTTATCTGGATCCAGACCTCTGATCTAAATCCCGACCTGTGATCTAAATTCTAAATCCAGACCTGTGATCTGGATCAATACCTGTGATCTAAATAAAGACCTGTGATCTAAATCCAGACCTGTGATCTGGAACCAGACCTGTGATCTAAATCCAGACCTGTGATCTGGATCCAGACCTGTGATCAAAATCCAGACCTGTGATCTAAATTCTAAATACAGACCTGTGATCTGAATCAATACCTGTGATCTAAATCCAGACCTGTGATCTAAATCCAGACCTGTGATCTAAATCCAGACCTGTGATCTAAATCCAGACCTGTGATCTAAATCCAGACCTGTGATCTAAATCCAGACCTGTGATCTAAATCCAGACCTGTGATCTAAATCCAGACCTGTGATCTAAATCCAGACCTGTGATCTAAATTCTAAATCCAGGCTTGTGATCTAAATCCAGACCTGTGATCTGGAACCAGACCTGTGATCTAAATCCAGACCTGTGATCTGGATCCAGACCTGTGACCTGGATCCAGACCTGTGATTTGGATCCAGACCTGTGATTTGGATCCAGACCTGTGACCTAAATCCAGACCTGTTATCTGGATCCAGACCTGTGACCTGGATCCAGACCTGTGATTTGGATCCAGACCTGTGACCTAAATCCAGACCTGTGATTTGGATCCAGACCTGTGACCTAAATCCAGACCTGTGATCTAAATCCAGACCTGTGATCTAAATCCAGACCTGTGATCTAAATCCATACCTGAGATCTAAATCCATACCTGAGATCTAAATCCAGACCTGTGATCTAAATCCATACCTGTGATCTAAATCCATACCTGTGATCTAAATCCATACCTGTGATCTAAATCCAGACCTTTGATCTGGATCCAGACCTGTTATCTAAATCCAGACCTGTGATCTAAATCCAGACCTGTGATCTGGATCCAGACCTGTGATCTAAATCCAGACCTGTGATCTGGGTGGGAACTGATCAGAACTTCTGACACACTTTACTGTTGGTAAATCTTTGCACAGACAGACAGAACATAGAAAAAACGTTTAAAAGTTTACTTTCAAACCTTGATTTTTGTCAACTCTGTCAAACTGTGATTAAGTCCACAAGATTTACCCTTGGAAGGATTTAGTTAGTCTGATCTGCAATAAAGTGTAATATATATCCTTACTTTTACTTTTGACATTTTTTTGAAGATGCTAACATTAAAAAATGGCATTTTTAAACTTTGTGGGGTTTTTTGCCGCCACAGAAAAACAATCTTTAAATGAATGAAAGGATGAAGAAGTGGTCATCCTTTATTGCTTAAAAAAATGGAGAACACTTCTTTTTTACCCCAAAAAACTCAAAATGTTCATCTGATAATGCTGAGTAGACATGCACAATAAATCGCAAATTTATCGTTTTCGCAATATCAAGCTGTGCAACATGCACATCGCAAATGACATTGATAATTGTGATAATTGGTTACCTCAAATGTGCTAAAACAATCTTGTGCCAGCTTGGAGTATTTAACGAAAAGCCAAATCTATATGCATTTGACCAATCAGATGGAGTCCTTTTATGTTAGATGGGCTCCTCCCATGTAGACCGGGTCATTTGGAGTTCAGTTTACATTATGTGGACTTGTATTTAAATAAAACTGTAGCAGTAAATGGAAATGATTCATTCAGTTATAGCATCGTCATCACAATATTGATCACTAATATCCCAAACCGCGGGGTTTCCTCGTATCGCAGCCCTACAGCTGATAATGATGTGATGGAGTTGACGGGAACTGACGGGTGTATTTAGAACCAGCAACCCTTTGTCTTGAACGTCTATTTTACTGAACTGGTGGAACAGAAGAGCTGTTTTGATGTTTGGATTCCTTATGTTGCTTCCTGACTGTATTTTCTTTCTTTCCATGCCTGGAGAGTCCACAGCTGTTCTTTTCAAACTTTTTTGCACAAACATATTTTTTTTTGTCATTTATTTCTTTGTTGTTGTTGTTGCTACAATTTTCAGCTTCACTTTCATGTTTCATTTCTCCTGAATGCCTTTTTCATGGCGGTGTAACGATTGATCGATCAATCGATTTCTATCCCTACGATCCAACCAGATCGATCTGTCTGAGGCCAGTTCTTCATCAATCGACTTAAACCATTAAAAAATCATTTTCACAGGAGATAAACTGATAATTGATCTTGGAAAATACCATTTGTGTTGAGTAGGTTTATGTGACTATAAGGCAAAAACGACCAATCACAGCGGACGACACACATGTATGTGATGTCAGCAAAATCATCTCATGGTGTTTTCTTAAAAAGTTACATTTTATCCCAATAGATTAATTATACTTTATCCGCTGCCATATTCCAAAAGTCTCAAAAGAGATTAGACCAAATCAGCAAAACAACTAACTAAAAGTTAAGCTCAACTCCAAACAAGCCTTTGTTTTTTGCTAAAGTCTGGTTTTCTGCTCCAAAGTACAATTCTGACCCCAGTGTGAGCTGCTCATGCTTACCTGTATGTTATATAGCATATTCAAAAGGCACAATAATAAAATCCCTGTCTAAACCAAAACACGGGTCCTACATCGAGGGATTTTAATGTCTTTTGAAAACATGGATGCATTTCTGCAAATAAAAATGAAATTTTTCCAAGGCTGACATAAAATGTCAACGCTGTAATATCTAAATAATTTAACTCTACGTTTCCTTTGTAAACAGAAGCAAACACGGGAGTGGGGGGTTGGGGGGAGAACAGCAGACATGTCGGCATGTACAGACAGTAACAGCAGTCTATGCGCTCTACTGTGGTTAGTGGGGAAATGGAGAAGACAAGGGTTCAAACTAGGGGGTTAGAGAGGACAGCTAGAATACACAGGGCAGGACATACCAACCTTTTGAGAGAGTGGTAACTATAACTCCAAATACAATTTAGGGAGATACAACTTTGTGAGCAAAAATGGGGCAAAAATGTTGAGTAGTGGAAGGAAAAATGAAGAAGTGAGGCTTGGGAGTGTAATCCTCTCTCTTCATGGCACCACAGCTTAGACGCTCAGCTGGTTTTAGTTCACAGAGTGAAAAACAAAGGTGGCTTCTCCCAGAACCAAGAGCTTGGAAAACTTCCAGTATCAATCCAAAGGTGTGGGGGTTTCACTGCAGTCCAGTACGGAAATCCAAGAACCTGTCTTCAGTAAGGAGACCACGGATCCCCATCCTGACAGTAAAACAAGGTCTTCTACCCTTTCCTTACGTCCATCAGTTAATCCTCCTGCAAAATGAGCCGACTCTACCCGGTGCAGGTTAGAAGGAAACATCCTGTAGCAGTAATCCAGATGAATGCTCCCACAGTGGAGAGCAGCATTCAGAAGCTTTCGTCCATCCATCTTGGTCTTGCTGTCCACCCAGTCAGCCAGAAATGCAGCAAACCTCGGAGTTGGTGATTGTATCCATGCTGTGGTAATAATTCCAGGAAGTTGCTCAGTAATCCACAAACATGGATGGAGTAACTCCACTGAACTGTCCGGTCACAATTCCAGGGTTTGTCCGACTTGTAGTATCCAGATGTGGTTCTCGTTGGAAAGTCTCAGTCATTGTAAAGTAAAAAAGAAAGAGGTGGTAGAAACGTTTTTTGCTCACTTGTTTAGGTTCTTTCTGCTGAGCTGAATCAGCAGAAAAGATCTCCCAGCACTCAATTAGAAATGCCCTAAATCCCAAAGAAAACAAGAACAAAAAAGGAAGAACGAGGAAACAACCCACGCCTGTTTCGTGAAACACATTCTTCCTGTTTCTGGCGTTAATCCAGCAACTGGGAATAAATATCCTGGGCAGGTTATCCACGTCTCCATCCGGACGAGAAGTAAGCCCCTCCACAGGTGTGCACCATGACTGAAGGCCAGATTAGACTAATCCGGACGAGGTGATTTATAATGTAATGTGTATTGGTTTCTTGTTACATGATGAAGAATGGATGGCATTAATCCATTGAACAGAGCGTAACTCCAGATTAGGGGAATCCCAGGACCGCCGTTGGACCACTCTCTCTTCCTTTCTCTCCCTCTCTTTCTCCAATAATCCTGGAAATTTTACGATGTCCAATCTTTGCCCCGTGGAGACGTTTATGCTCACAAACGTAATCCCAAACAGACAATTACACCATTTCCTATGTTAATACCAGACACTGTGTGAGCATGCTCAGTTAACAGAATACATCAGGTCTACTTTTAGCAGGAATCCAGGAACTGGGGCCAAATCTGAGGACCTCTGAGGGGATCTCATGATTTCGTTCCTGAGCATGACTCTTCTCCTCTTTAACCCCCAAATAAGTAAATGATTAGATGATGGAAAGATGCTTGGAGGTAAGATGTTTACCAGAAACCATGGTTCGACTCGCCTCCACAGAAACGTTGCCCACTTACCCGTCAAGTCTGCGTTCATAGCGTCCATCTCTGCTGTGAAGCGACGTGGGGGCCCCATACACGGCCCCCCCTGCCGCCCTTGTGAACCCTGTTACATCCCGGCCACGCGAGCCTAAAGACAGACTATCGTCCAGCCCCCTTGCTGCACTAGGAATTGTCCCCGGTTCATTGTAATCAGTGCGCAGGTCTCTGTCCCCCATCTTGTTGATAGCATTATGAGCCTTCTGAGCACTTTTGATGTCCACAAAATCCACAAAGGCTGCAACTCCACCCTCAGAACCACGCTTAGGCAGGACTTTGACGCTCTCCACCCGTCCATACCTGAGGTAGAAACAAAGCAGAAGCATTATTAGGGAGCAGTTTAGCTAACCAATACCTCAGCCCTAAAAGGTTCCTCCACACCTGGACAGTTCAAGTCCACAACGCCACTTCTCTGTCCTCCCAGGTGTTCACCATCAAACCAGGTACGCGTCCTCAGTACGTGTGTGTGTGTGTGTGCATGGGCCTATACATATCCCGTCTGACCCAGCTGTCCTGCCATGGCGCTGGCTACTGGCCCCATGGTTCCCACTCGGGGGATTGAGCCCACTAAGGTAGCAAACACGCGGTTCTCGAGCGCTGGTCCACGGTTAACCCGGCCCCCCTATAGAAATGTCCCCCATTACACGGTTTACAGCAGAGCATGAAACGCCATCATCGCTTATTTCAGTTTTCAGAATAAAAGCTGCATCTGTTCCAATTATGTGCAACAATAATATCTATACACACAACAAAGCTATCTCCTCACAAAGATTTGTGTACTTTTTTGTATTATTATTACATAAACATAGTATTTTAGAGCCAAAATACTATATACTATGTATAGATTTTTAAATACATATATATGTACACACACAGGTAGGTAGATCTGTTGGAGCTTGTCGTCTTAAAAAGTAGCTCGCTTGCCAAAAGTTTGGTTACCCTGGTTTAGCCGATCCCCGTTAGCTCCATCTAGAATGTGGGCGTGTCTTAGTATGGGGGCGGAGCTGGCAGCATACCCCTTTTCGTGTGATGGGAGGGGCTGGTGAGAGCAGGTTTTTAGAGGAATACTCAGAAATACATAAATGCATCAAAAGGGTAGATCGCAGCCCAGCAGATAAAAAACCCCAAAAATAAAACATATTTTTCTAAAAAATAATCAAAATCCACACAAAGAAGAACAGGACTTGATTGACATGCAGAACGGCCAATCGATCATCCTCTGATAAATACGTCACTGCACATGCGTGTTTAAATACACTGAGCACAAATTCTGTCTGTCATCAGAAAGTCGCTTCCTGCCCCGCGGCACGTCACGTCCCCGGCAGAAGACCACTCCGGCCATCTGTTAATACTAAAGTATCTACTCACATAGATTTGTGTACTCTTACTATGTAGTTTTTGGATACATAAACAATGTTATGTACTACTAGTTTATATTACTATGTTTATTCAATAGTATTTTAGTCTCAAAATGAGATACACACACACACACACACACACACACACACATACATACACACACACATACATACACACACACACACATACATACACACACACACACACACATACATACATACATACATACATACATACATACAGGCCCTTTAATGAGTGTATGAATGTGCTTGTGAGAAATTGTTCCGCTTGCTACCCATTGCAATCGTTTTCTTGGACATGGCGACCGTTGCCTAGCAACCAGCCCTGACCCTCGATCCTGTGGATGCAGACGCCTTTGAACATGAACTCTGAGCTGAGTGCAGGTTTGTGGAGCGCCTGGTGGAGAACAGCGGTACTACACCTGACTGAGGCGGAATGATGATCCACTTCTGACAGAAACAGCTGAAGCTGAAAAAGCGATGCTGTCTTTTCTGTGACTCCCTGAACACACCAGCTTCTGCTGGGGGGGGGGGGGGCAGCCCCTCATTTATTGGCTTGTCAGTTACCAGCACTGCGCAGACCCCGACGCCATTTTAGAGCTGCTCCTCACACTGCTTACTCATTCTGCCGCCCCCCATCTTCAGTGACTCCGGCTGTCATGCACCTGCACGCGGATCTGCAGCAGCCCACCCCCTCCCCCAAACACCCCGTCACGCACATCGTGGATTATGTCAATAAGCGAGCATATGGATGTACATTAGCGCGCGCGATGGGAGTTGCGTGAGCGCAGACACGTTTTTATGCTTCAGTCAAAATGAGAAGCATCTAGGAAAAACGACGGCCCTGAAAGCAGCAGCCATCCGCACAGATGTTTGCCACAGACACAGCTTTGCCTTTAGCTACAACTGTGGACAGTTCACTGCGCGTGGGAGATGTCAGCTTCAGTCCGGTATTTAACAAAAAGCAGCGTTTTAAGGAAGACTCTGCCTCCCAGAACATGAAGGGCGGGCCGAGCTGATGTGTCCCCAACATCCGAAGAAGCGGTGACAGCCGCACGCGCACATGTGGTCCGAGAACAAAGGGCGAAATGTCCATAAATGGTGCGTCGTCTTGGAGGACCAGACAGGCGGAAGAGATGATATTAACTGAACTGCGGGCCAACGCGGGGTCTGCGTGTGATGAGTGGGATCTGAGCCCGCATCGCCCTGCGGGTCACGCGGGGCAGCGGCCAGCTGTGGTTCACAGTCCTGTCTGAAAAACAGCCGTCATCAGCCTCCACTTGACCCGCAGCGCTGCCTGCGCGGGCGCGCGGCGGCGCGGCACCTCCGGGGGTTTGTTGACATGCTCGGTGCGCGGTGAGGCAGCCCGATGGAGCTGGACGGAGAGGAAGGCTGAGGGTGATGATGATGATGATGATGGTGGTGGTGGGAGGCAGGGTTCGAAGCTGCACTCATCCTCTGTTATGAAGCAGCCCGTACTGGCGGGACGCTGCGCCATAGAAACAGCAGACTTCTGCTCTCTAACGCGATCCCCGTGGAGGTGTGACAGCGGGGGAACCTCCCGCTTCATCCCGACTTCACCAAACGGTGACACAGAGATGCTGCCCGCGCGCTCACACGCACGCGCCTCGTACTCACCGCTTGAAGTGCTCAATGATTTTGTCCTCTCGAACATTTTCGGGTAAATTTCCCACCCATAGGTGTCTGGTTTCCCGGACCATGCTGTGCGCTCCCGCTCCCCACTCATGCAGTTTGCGCTGTCGGTTCCTCCCGGACAAAACTCCACCGTTTGTCTGCAGTGACGCCGCACGAGCGAACCGGATCCCGGACGCGAACCATCGGTGCCGCCTGTGATCCGGTGGAAACCTGGAGCTTGAATCCCGCACGCCGTTCGCTCCTCTTCACTAGAAGCGCGGTCCTGCAGCTCCTCGTGAACGCGCTCTCCTCTGTTCCCGTGACCAGGCGCGTCCCTGACTCCGTGCGACCTTTGGTGTTGAAAGAAAGCGCGCGGCTTCCTAAAAAGATGCAGCAACCGCGCTTAATGAGAGGCGCACCGCGCAGGCGTGGCTTTGTGTGTGAACCGCTGTTTTCTCCCCGATGAGATAGCCATCCGCCCACGCGCATGCGCAAGAGAACCCCTGATTGAGTGATGGTGACTTGACATCTGCGCCGTTCTGGATCACAGGAGGATCCAGTCACTGCCCCCCCCCCCCGTTTGTCTAAAGAACATGGTCACCTGAAGACCCTCCACCCCCCCCCCGTTTGTCTAAAGATCTGAACCCCCCCCTCCCTGTGGGGATAGTGGATCTGGCTACTGAGTAATTGGGATTCTGTCTGATTATTTGCCCCCCGTTGCTGCTGAGTGCCGCCAACAGAAAACTAATATCCATAAGCGCAGGACTCGCCGACACAGGAAACCCAGACAAGTATTGTATGGGCGGCAGTTTCGCTCAGGTGGTAGAGCGGTCGTCCAAATGCCAAAGGGTTGGCGGATCGATCCCCGCTCTCTGCAGCCAGCTGTTGCCCTCCAAGCGAGGGTAGTCTGCAGCTCACCACTCCCCCCAGGGGATGGGTCAAAGTGCGGAGAATTACCACATTGTGGGATAAATAATTTATCAATTATTGTTATTATTTTAGGAAAATATAAACATCTTTCCTCCAAAAATGTTAATCCCTGAGCTAAAGGAGCCACAGACACCTTAAAACACCATTTGCACCTTGAACAATGGATACAGTTCCTGCAGCTGAGGGGCACATTCCCACACTCTGCCCAAAGTCCTGATTGATGGCACACACTGACCCCCGTCAGGGAGACACCGTGAGGGGGCTCCAAAGTCCAGATGCACTGAATCCACATCATGTAAGAAGCCTCCAAAGTGGAGAGGCTCAAAACCGCAGAACCTGCTCCTGCAGCCCAGGACTACAGACAGTGGTCGCACGAGAAGCAGAAACCAAAAGCCTGGTTACGGTTAGGGCGAAACGCAGCCAAACAGCACCTGATGCTGCAACTAAGCACTCATCACCATTGCTGAGGAGCGTTTGATGCTACCGTCAGCCGGGCAGCCTGAGGCTGAGCTCAGCCGGTCCAATCAGGGACCGGCCGGCGGACTAAACCCTCAGGCTGATTCTGAAGTCTTGACAGTGAGGGAGAGGCTTTTATCAGTCCTCTGCTGATGAAGCAGCAGGGATCGTCCACATCAGGGATCCTCCATGTCAGTGATCCTTCAAATCAGTGATCCTTTCTGTCAGTGATCCTTTCTGTCAGTGATCCTTTCTGTCAGTGATCCTTTCTGTCAGTGATCTTCCACGTCAGTGATCCTTTCTGTCAGTGATCCTCCACGTCAGTAATGAAGCCTTCATGGGGAACACGGTGCTTGCACTGGGATCTCATGTGCCCTCTGTGATCACGGATGGGGTTTGCTGATGTGGACATTTCAGCATATCATCATTTTCCCACCTCAACATCAATCAAATCTCTTTTTTATTTCAGAAATGTCTTGGAGACTAATCAATAACAGAGATCATCGTCATCCAGAGACTTTTGCCTCCAAACTTCAAAGAACAACCAAACTAAATGTAACATTAGAAATGTTCTTGATGAGGTAAACATTTTACGAGCTGTCAGTTGGACAAAGCCGTCTCTGTTATGAACAGGTGAGACCCTCTGCAGGAACAGGCAGGTGTAGAACATGGAATGATGGATCCATGTTTGTTAGGTTTTTCTTTTTTAACGAAAAGCTAACAATGATTACATTTTATAAGATAATAATAGTTTAGAAACGGTTGATGCCTGCACCCCCTGCGCCAGTGTTCTTTGAGTAACATCTTTCATGTCCGTCTTGTTACCTGGATGTCTGATGTAAGTTCAGATCTTACCCAAGATCTTCAGAACAATAGAAACCTGCACAGAAAAACTAAAAAACATTTTTCAGATGTGATTGGGGAAAAAGTATGGGATGAATAGTGATGTTATATAATCGAGCAATGCTTAGAATACAAGATAACTGCACGTGAGCAAACATTAAGCTAGGAAAAACATGTTTGTAGAATTCCCCACTAAACGTTTTGGGTTCACCAAACAGCAGGAAACCCTGTTAGAATATTTACATTTTGGAACGGAAATTCTGCAGGTTCTTGGGGTGAACTGTGTAAAATCACGTGTTGTTTTTCTTCTGTGGCCTTGAATGAAAACAGTTTGATTAACTCTCCCGTGTCCCAGTAGAAAGCCAAGAACTTTGGACTATTTCAAATTCCACTGTAGGTTAATGAGTAACAAAAGATGTCCAAAGGTCAACAGAACAGTGATGAAAAGCGCTGGAGGGAGATGACCTGTGAGGAAATGTTAAATAACCTCTTTTCTAACAGTTATGTCCATTTTTCTCTGTGAATTAAATATGTTGAACTGGGATTGAGTGAAAAGTAAATTCAAACTGAGAACGTTACATTTTATTCCAATACACTGACTTCTCATAATAGCAGGAAGAGCGGCTAAATGTCACTAAATGCCACGTTTTTACATGAAAAACATCATAAATACAAATGTTCTGGAAAAGCTCTGTTTCCAAGGCGCACAGTTACTCTGCTTTTGTTGCTATAAATGGAACTTCAGAGTTAGAAGTGCGCCTGCGCTGAGATGCGGTCTCGGGGGAAGTGATGTATTGTGCGCATGCGCGTCGGGCAGGGGGAGGGATGAGGTCGGTTCGTCCGCGGCCTCAGACCGGAGAACAACCGCGCTGCAGCGGATCGATGCGCCCGGACGTGGAAGACTTCCTATGAAAATCTCTTAATCTAGTTGAAAAAGATTTTAATATTTGATGGATCAACAAAATACTGACCTAGATGTCGTCATCCGCGGTTGTTGGCGTTGGATTACGACGCAGTGGCCGGGTTTCTGAGAAATGTTGGGGATTAAATAAGGCATCATGGGAAATGTTCCGTCTCAAGATGCTTCAGGGTTTCAAACAGCATCAAACATGGACATTTGCGGTGTGGATGTCGTCGCATTAAAGCCCAGAACTTCTTAACTGATAAGCATGCGGGATTTCTAACGTTTTAGGACTCAGTTGGTAAAATATCATCGGAGCGGCAGAACTCTCGTCTTTCTCCGTCGCCATTTTGTATGAAAACTCCGTCCGCCATTTTGCTTCAGCTCCAAAACTATGGCCGCCTGAATTCCTTCTACTGCTTGGAGCGACAGCAATGTTGAACCGAAAGTCTTTGTGTTTAGGAAATTGGTTGGAAAGGGGAGTTTGGGTTTTTTCTCATTTAATGGGCGAACATGATAATTATGTTCATCACATTTTTATACAAATATAATTTGGTCTGCCCATTAAAAGAACATACAAACCTAAAATCCATTCTAATTAATTCCCACTGAAACTCGAGCTCAGCAAATAATGTTGCAAGGACATTCTTCAGAAGGGAGGCCTCTCTGTGGAAGGTTATGTTTGGGAACAATAAACTAACAAATACTTTCTTTTGAGAGATTTTAAATAATTTATACAACCCTTCCCCGATAAAAAGAAAATATATTATGCAGAATTACACCACTACAGACGCTAAAAGATATAAAGATATTTATCATGTCCGGTCTCTCACAAAGCAAAAGAAGTGATCTTTAAAACATTGAATATTTACTCTTCCAATCATGAAACATCTTTTCTTTGAATGTTTGCATGTGAAACAGTTTTGGTCTTCTTTTCATAATTGGCTGAAAACATAAACCATTTAAAATGGAATGCCATTAACATTAGATTACAATTAATTGATACCAAGCTGGACTTTCTGATCAACGTATTGATTGAGATTTCCAAGCATTTGGTCCATAATTGTAAATTCTTAAAGCTCACATTAATGTATGATGAAATCGTCTCAAACTATTCTCTAAATCTTTAAATGAAACACCAGAATGCCCAGACAGTCTAATTCAAACGTTTGAAGTTGGGTTTTCTTCCTCTGCCTTTATCGTTGTCATTGACAGATACGCTGGGAGTGTTTGTGAAATATTTGCTTCAATAAAAAAAAGTGCACTATATGGGGCGTTTGCCATTTTGTGGTGCTGTCCGAATCTAAAATTCCAAAATCCAGTCCCTTACAAATTTCCCAGAAGTCTCTGCAAAAAACCAGTGTGCACCAATGATCACTAGATTGGTGAATATAGACCACAATGCATTTGGTTTCAACAATGTCTGTCATTAAACTTGTTTAAATGTATTTTTAAATAAACCATCAAAGTTTCCATCATCATAAAATGCCTGTATTGATTAGATTGTCACTTTGTGAAATCAGTGGCATCACATTTCCTGTTGGAAAACAACGAAAAAGGTAGTGAGCAGGCAGTCTGAATTGCTCTTCAAATCCAGGGCATTGGATGGTCCCACACTATATCGTTCTTTAGTAGTTTGGGAGGGAATTCGGACATCACAGCCCGCCGACATCAGGCGAGACGGCATGGAACCTGGTCCGGTTTAGGTAACCATTCAGTTAACGGTTTCACTTATCACTTGGAAATGCCAACATCTTGGTTGGACTTTAGTCTTAGAGATTTTAAATGTCCGTCAGCGTAACTCCACTACAAACTATGCAGTCAGTATAGTGAAACAAGTACATTTAATGCAGAAGCTGATAGAACATGAAGGAACCCTGAGTGTGAGGAACCTCCTTCAGAGGAACTGACAGAACCTACATCCATCCAGAACTGCAAATGACAACCAGAGATGACGTTACAGTTCACAAAACATACTTTTTCACAGGACAAGGTCAAAATATTTCATACATTCAGCAAAGTTTTCCTGCCATTTTTGAAGATGCTACTTGTGACGTCTCTGTGGTCTTCGTCGATGGTCTTTGTCGACACAGAACTCTTCTCCATTCTGTACAGACACAACAGAGAAGATGTGACCGTTTGAGAAATATGTATCCGTTAGAAGGTTTCCTTTTCAAATATATTCCTTCATGACCTGCTAACAGCTGTTTATTACACTGATGACAGTCTTCATGTTTGGGACCAAACCTGAACACGGGAAGACAATTCTTTACACACATTCACTCTTTGAATGAAACAGCCCCCACCCAAACAGAGCAGCACTCGCCAGGGTCCCGGCACAATGCGGGGTTCAGGGTCTGACCCAAGAACACGCACGGGTACACAGAAGCAAGTGGAGGTCTGACACTGAACCTCTGGGCCACGCCCTTTAACCCCATGACGCCCGAGTTTGTTTCCAGAATGACAAAAACAAATCCCTCCTGTTTATCATCCAAGTAGAAGCCAAGTGCAGGTCATTTTGGAGCCAAAGAGTGTTGATGCACGTGACCTTTGACCCCTTCATGCCCATTGATGCACATGTGCATCTCACATGACCTTTGACCCCTTCATGCCCGTTGATGCACATGTGCATCTCACATGACCTTTGACCCCTTCATGCCCGTTGGAGGTCAAAGTGCTAAAAATGCTTTCAGGAGTATTTTCTAGCCTGAACACTTTATCGATTGACTAATTTGGTTTATTTAAACAATTCCAGCGATAAAAGCAAAGAAAAAAGACAATAAAAAGACGTAGATATAATAAATCCATTGAAGAAATGAATTCATAAAGCAGCTGGAAAGCCCAGAGGCAGCTTTGAGCTCCATCCACAGTTACTGCCAAAGCATGTGGGTACCGGCCTGTGCCCGTCCCCAGCCCGGATAAAATAGTGTTGTCAGGAAGGGCATCCAGCGTAAAAACATCCGCTGAAGCACCCGTGCGACGCGGTGAAAGCTGATTGGCTGGGGCGACCCCTGAAGGGAATGGTGAACAACAGCATATGCATTCATAAATTATAGACATATTTGCACTTTTATGTTCAGTAGACATACCTGTAATTTATGAAACGTAATGACAGGAGGAGGGAAGTGATGCATTTCCACCCACATTATGTTTAACTCATCTTTTTTACATCATTACTATCATTTGATTCTTAACATATCAGACTTATTGATACTTTTTCAGTCCACGTTTCTTTCAATGATCTTCCAGTTTGATGGCATTCCTGCTCACAGCTTTCCACTTCCAGCTGACGTTGCTTTAAAATGTCTAAATAACATCAAGCAAGCCCGCATCATGATGCTGCCGCCCCTGTGCTCTCCTTAAGATTCAGAGTTTTAACAAACCAAACCCTCTTTCTGGTTAATTCCTTGAAATCTCAGAAGAGAAAAGCCACTGGGGAAGCAGGAGAACATGCAAACTCAGCCAGGATTAGATGGTTTCAACCTGAAGCGATCAGAGGATAAGAAGTCCTCTGTCATCTGCTGACAAGATCACCAACCTCTGAGGAAGCTGCATCCAGCAGGTCCATGGTGGGAATCAGACAGCTAGCTTCACCCAGAAAACACAGACTGATGTGAAGCACGTCTGCCCACCGTCCCACAGTCAGCATCAGGACCATCAAACCCCCGAGACGCACCACCACCGTGTTGAGAAGATGCTGGCTGCCCGGCAGGCGGTGCTGCTCCTCTGCAGGACCAAGACATGAGAGGCTGAACATCAGGCCTTCAGTTCAAGAGCATTTCCTGTTACTTTGAGACGTTAGAGGGATTTGGTACAAATGTAAACGCACGGCGCTTCTCACCCTGCATGTACACAACCAGCAGTGTGTAGCAGATGGTCAACGGTGTCCAAAACCTGAGCGCCTCGGTTGCAGACAGAAACTGCTGGTTGATGATGGACACCGCGGCCAGCACAGCCACAAAGAAGGTGATGGATACAGCCCTGGCCAGCAGGGGCAGCAGAGAGCCGCCTGAGGTGAGCAGGCCGATGCAGACGCCGCAGTATCCCTGCGAGCTGTGCAGGTCGTACAACGTACTGACATGATGCAAAAGCTTTGTGGCCTGCCGGGACAGAAACCAGCTGAGAGCTGCAGCCAGGAGGAGGCACAGCCAGCGCTGGGCTGCCCCCTCATGGAGGAAGTGCAAACTACAGGTCAGAGCGCAGCCCACAGAGAACTGGCTTTGCAGGAGTAACTGCTGCAGAAAAGTCTTGGGCTCCTGCAGAGACACAGCGGTCGTCCCGAGCAAAAGTCAGACGCATGTGGAGGAAATAACCCGGACACTAAAGATGTCTGCCGAGCCACTTCACACCTTAAAAACGTTCTGATGGAGGAGACTCCTTCAGAATTCTGCACTTCCTTAAACGTCCAGCAGAGCTGTTCCTAAAAGCTCCACGGCGACGTCATACGTCTCACCTGTCCAGCAGTAACCAATCCAGAAACGGCTCGAAGGCTGAACTCTAGCACCACCAGCGCCGCCACGCGGGACCCCACCACAGCCAGGACGCTGGCCACCAAAGAAAACCTGAACAGTCCAGGAAGTCCACTCTGACCCGTCCTCAGACGAGCAGCGGGCGAGCTTCCCCCCTCCTTTGCTCTCCAGCTGAGAACATTGAACCAATGAGAGAGAACCACAAAGAACAAACGGCACACGTTCAGATCAAAGGAAACATCCTCACGTCTCCTCTAACAGGAAGTGGACTCTCAGCAGGGAGACCAGCACTGAGGTCCCGCATGCGCCCACCAGCCCTGCAGGACACAACGTCAGACCTTTAGAGCCCATGAAGGACATCCTGGCATCAGGACCAACAATCCAGGGACCCCAACCTTGAAGAAAGCCGTCCAGGGGATTCGTGTCCAGAGTCAGCCAGCGAGGCAGGAAGTAGGAAGTTGGAAGAAGCGACGTAAGAAAGGAAAACATCTTCTGTTTCAGAAGGTAGCAGCTTCAAAGGCGCCGGTCATCGTGTTCTCCCTTCTCACGCTCCTCTGCTCGGCTTTCAGGAAAGCTGCTCTGCCTCTGCAGCCGGAGTCCAAAGGTCAGAGCTGAGTGTGATAGCAGAGGTCACTGCACTGTGTGACGCTGTCGCACAGCTGCAGTCTGAAGCCTGATCCAACATCCAGAAGCTCCTTCAGGCCCACACATGCAGATGAATGGGAATCCTCTGGGTAATGAAAGTGAAAACGGACCAAAAATGTCTCATCAGTTTATTGGAACATTAGTCTCTGAGGCAGCCAGCCTCCATGTCTGCCATGACTGGGACATCGTCCACCCCAGCAGATCGGGTCTGCAAACGTCTCCATCCGTCACAGAACATCCCTGGTTCCAGACTGCTCCGTCTTCTGGGCTCGTTCTTCCACGTAGAGCTGCATCTGTAAGAGACAGACAGCAGGAGGCGCTGAAGGCCCGTTTCCCACCAGCTGTTCACTGCAACTGGACTGAGCGTCTCACTTTGACGATGTCTGAGGTCATGGACTTGAGCGGGACGAGTCTGGGCTCCTTCATGTGGACTTCCTGCTCATCAGCAACGATCCACGGGAAATCCTGGCGGGACAATTCCACCCATCAGCCATTGCAAGCGGGCGCCACAGCCATGGGGTCAGAGTTCACACAGCTTCTCACTGACCTTCATGACTTGGACCTTCTCCATGTTGCGCGTCGCAGCATCTCTGGTGTGCACGAGGACGGAGAACGAACACCCTGCCACAAAAAGCACAGCTTCCAATCAGTCACGCTGCTGACACCGTCCTCGCTGTGACGCTAAAGAACCGCTCCCCCCTCCAAACCCCCACCACTCTGAAACCACCGAGTCTAGAAAGAGAGACGTTTAGGATGAGAACAACCAGGGAGAGCCGGTCTGCATCACACTGGCTGCAAAGACAGACAGCAGATCTTTAAGAATGATAAGTTCCTCCAATGTGTCCATCATTCCTTCATACGTGGTGATGGTAGCTACTGATGCAGCCTCTAACAGAGGCGTGGCTGCCAGTTCACAGGGACATTCATGCACATTCACACACCAGGGGGGGACTGGAGGGGGTCGAACCGCCGACCCTTTAGATCATTGGCCGACTGGCTCAACCGCCTGAGCCACCGCCTTCATCATCTGGACCATCGTCTCCTAGGAAACGCCGTTTTTAAACCATCACAGCTCTAACACAGAAAATGAATGTGGTGATCCACTCCCATCCATCCATTTTCTCAGCCCGCCGGGGGCCAGGGCCCGGGGGCCCGTCCAGCTGTTGGGCTGGCCGGGGGCCAGGCCCGTCCAGCTGTTGGGCGGGGAACGCCCCAGACAGGTCGCCGGTCGGTTGTTGGTCACTCACCCCGGTAACCGATGAACCGTGTCTAGAGTGGGAGGACGCTGGAGAGCGCCCACGCATGCACAGGGGGGACCCTGCTGGGATTTGAACCAGGGCTGACCGCTGCACCACCATGCAGCCCGTCAAAGGAGCAAACGTGTTTGAAGAGTTTCAAAGTAAAGGAGTCGGATAGGAAACTACAGAACCTTCCCTTTCAAAATAAAAGCCATGTGCTGTGTCCAAAACTCAGGCGTGTTCAAATCCACATGGATTGATGGTGACAGCTGCTGGCACACGTCCACGCCGCTCTGCAGGAGGCGACTGAACCGCTAACGCTGCCAGGAAGTTTCTGATTAAAAACAGGAGGAATTCAGCTTTCTGACTTTATTTAGAAAAGAGCCGTTTCCTGTCGTATTTATCCGCCGCGGTGCTGGACGGCGACTGCTTTTGACCTTTGGCCTTTAAGGAACAGTTTGAAGTTTCTGACTGAACTAACGTGGGCTTAAACTTCATCCTTATGTGTTAAAGCCACAGAAGTTTGGGCTCTTCGTGGAGAACCAGCAGTTCACCTCTCCCTGAACCCCTCACCCGGACACGGGCCTCCGGGCGGACACGGGCCTCCGGACGGACACGGGCCTCCGGACGGACACGGGCCTCTGGGCGGACACGGGCCTCCGGACGGACACGGGTCTCCCGGCGGACACGGGCCTCCGGGCGGACACGGGCCTCCGGACGGACACGGGCGGACACGGGCCTCCGGGCGGACACGGGCCTCCGGGCGGACACGGGCCTCCGGACGGACACGGGCCTCCGGGCAGAGGCCCCTCTGCCGCGGCGTGGTCGTGTCCGGCGGCAGAACGCGGGTTTCCACCTGGTGCTCGCCCTGTGAGGACCTGTGCTTTCTCCATCCATGTGTTTCTAAGGATCTTCCTGACTTCACAGCAGTATTTATTCAGGAATGTTCTACACTGGTTCTTTTTAAATGTATATTTTTCATTTTTGTAATGTTTAGAAATCTGTTTGAGGAGTCCAGAGGAAATCTGGATCCTAAATGTCTTCCTTAGTTTCTTTAACGTTTGTTCTCCAGCTTGTGAGAGAGCATCGTGGGATTTTTAGTAGGATTATCAGATTATGATCCACCAACACGATGCCTTTTCAGCTGCCTGTAGGAATCTGACCTGGGGGGTTGCTGCTCAGAACGGCGTCGCACACGCTGATCTTCAGGATGAAGGCCCTCAGCAGCTGCTCCACGTGTGACAGCAGACAGTCCGAGCTGCGGCGAGCAAACGCAGGCGTCACCATCAGAGACGGCGCCTTAGCCACAGTCAGAGGAAAAGGTCAAAGAAACCTGATGGAGAGGAGCGGCGGCTGCGAGATCTCGAAGACGAATCTCTCAACGGGACGGTGGTCTTTGTCCATGATGACCACCACCACTTTCTCGGCATCGTTCTGGAAGGACAGCAGACGGTCACGCCTCCTGCAGGGCGCCTCCTCCGCGGCTGCAGCAGGACCGAGCCTACCTTCTCGATGAGCGGCTTGATGCAGAGCAGAGTGTCCTGGATGTACTGGTTCAGGTCCGGATGGCAGGACATCTGGAGGGGGGGGGGGGACACAGAACCTCCCTGAGGTCAGAGGACAGACGTCCTGAAGCTGCCGGCCGGGCGGACGGCGTCCTACCTGGACAGGAACGTTGTACTTCTTTCTCTTCTGGAAGATCCCAGAGGGATAAACTTCACGGACGTAGAGGATGAGATGAACAGCCACCTCCAGGAACTCACACAGAACATCAGCGACCACTGAAGAGAGGCAGAGCCTGTGAGACCCACTCTGCCCCCCACCCACGTCCACGGAGGGACGGGGGGGCGGTGTGGACCTTACCTCGTCCAAAGTTCAGGTCCTGGCGCGTTAAAGTCGTCATGGTTTTGTTTTGGGTTTTTTTAAACGACGGTGTTTCTTCTTCGGCTCCGGTAACGGGGTTTAATGCTGACAATGCTCTGTTTTCAATCCACAAAACTAAAGTAAAATATTTGCTTCAAAAACTATTTCTTGAAGTAAAAAAAAAACACAAAACGTGCCGAAAATAACGACATTTGTACAATTCAATCAGTATAAAAATCGCCACATTTTTTCCGCTAGCCTCTTTACTCCTCGCGCACAATACTGACGTCACTCTCGGCGCGCGAAGGTTGCGTCACTAAGCAGAATAGACGTATTATGATTGTGGAAGCTTATCTTTGTAGTTTTGCTTGTAATTCCCCTGAAACAGTTATCCATCTTTTCTGGTATTGTCCCAAAGTGAAGGTGTTTTGACAGAAGATATGTGATTTTATTAATGATAAAATGTATTCTTGTTTTGTCTTATTCTGGAAAGATGGATCTTGTTTACTTTACTTTTAAATCTTTACTCATTTTGGCTAAATTCCATGTTCATAAATGTAAATTTTCTGGTAGAAAACCTTGTTTCACTGTATTCCTTTCTGAATTAAATCAGTACATCAACAGTATTATAAATTCAGAGAAGCAGCAGAGAAGGAAAGCAATCAGAACATTGTCTGTATGTGATAGTTTCAGTATTTTCTCGTAGAGTTTAACCCCCTGGCTTATTTCTATTCTGCTTCTTCTGTTTGTTACAGATGTTTATTTGATATTTGCAGTTGTGTTTTTTATTGCATACCTTAAAGTACATTCTTGTAAAATGACATAATGTGCAATAAAGTTGAGTTAAAAAAAGAAATAAATAAAAGCTTGTGAAAGCTTATTCAGCTGATGACCTCTCACCTTAAATATCAAGAAACCTCTAAAACTGACTCTCCTTTAATAATTAACGGTATTGATATTCTCAATAAAAAGTGCAACAACAAATATATTCGGAATACTTTAAGTGAAAAAAGAAACATTACACCGAAAGGAGAAATCTTTTGGAACAATCTTTTAAATGATATAAATTGGTAAAAAGCTTGGCTACTGCCAGATACATTTTGTATAAATCACAAAATTAAAGAAATACACAAAAGAATTCTACATAATATTTACCCCACAAATATGTTTATATCCAAATTCTCAAATATAGAAAATAATTGTAGTTTTTGTATTGATTTCCCTGAATCAGTTCTTCACCTTTTCTACTTTTGTAAATTTTCCCGTGTATTTTGGAACCAATTAGAACGTTTTATAAACATCAAATGTAATTGTAACATTATTATAAATTTCAAACAAATCCTCACATATTTCAATTCTGGTGATAAAAAAGTAGAAAATAGTATTAAGTTGTTACTTTTCCAATCCAAATTTTACATACATAAGTGCAGAATAAATAAAACAACTTCCAATTTTACTGTATTTACCATCGAGATGCTTCAGTTTAATGAATACGTTAAAAAATGAACACACCCAAAGCAGCTAACACAGGAACAATTTGTGCATTTTTGCTTGATATGTAATCCCCAACTCTAAGAAAACTTTTAAAACATTATTATTATTATTATTATTGTAGTCTCTTTTATATATTTTAAGATACTTTATTTTCTTATCAGCAAGTTCAATTTTTGATATATTTCTGATACCATTATCACTTGAGGTAATTTAATAAGTTCGGAAGGATGGCATTGATTATTACTGCTGATGATCTGCCTGATTCCTTGATGATGATTGATTTTGATGATGATTTTGTAATTTTGTATGTTAACGCTTTGTTCAATAAAGTTGGGGGGAAAAATTGTGAAAGCTCAAACCAAAAAGCAATTCCAACTAAATTGATTTTTGAAAAATTTAAAATTTATTAAACCCCAAAGGTTTTTGAATTGATGTTTCCTTCTCTCCTATGTCGTATATGTATGTGTGTGTGTATGTGTGTGTGTGTGTGTGTATATATATATATATA
>CM074490.1:7077904-7098584 GCA_037389245.1 Oryzias sinensis
AAGACCCAAGGTGTAGATCTACCACACCAGACAAGACCCAAGGTGTAGAGCTACCATACCAGACAAGACCCAAGGTGTAGAGCTACCATACCAGACAAGACCCAAGGTGTAGATCTACCATGCCAGACAAGACCCAAGGTGTAGGCTATGCAAAGAGGCAGCACATAGCTGCAGGGTGTAAGATGCTGGCAGGTAAAGCATACATGGAGCGTCACAATCAAGTGGCTGGAATAATATGCAGGAACATGTGTGCAGAATATGGACTGGAAACCCCAAGGTCAAAATGGGAAACACCTCTGAAGGTGGTAGAGAATGAAAGGGCAAAGATCCTGTGGGACTTCCAGATCCAGACTGATAGGATGGTAATGGCGAACCAACCAGACATTGTAGTGGTGGATAAAGAACAGAGGAAAGCCGTTGTGGTGGATGTGGCAGTGCCAAGCGATGGGAACATCAGGAAGAAGGAACATGAGAAACTGGAGAAATACCAGGGACTCAGAGAAGAACTGGAGAAAGCCTGGAAAGTGAAGGTGACAGTGGTGCCTGTGGTAATTGGAGCACTGGGGGCAGTAACCCCCAAGCTGGAAGAGTGGCTACAACAGATACCTGGAAAGACCTCAGACCTCTCAGTCCAGTTCTATCTTGCTCTGTCCAACAACTGAGCAAACAGATTAGAGCTGAAGGCCTTCTAAAAACCAGAGTGTAAATTTGTATAAACCCCTTTTTGTCACTTTATTATTTGTTATTTCTCTGTTACATTTAGTGTGTGGGGAGGGAGAGGGGAAGAATGTGAGGGGGGGGGGGTTGGAAGAGAATTAAAGGAAAAGAGTTGGAGAAAGTGGGGGATAGAAGCACTGATTTGAATAAGTTATTATTTTAAGCTGTAATAATTATACCAGATCTGCTGAGACGACAAATATTAGTTCAAGGGTGAAAATCTGAAGACATCTGTCCAACAATATACTGTGGGTCAGGAGGGGGGATGAAGCAGACAGGGAGCAGTGTGGCAGTGTGCACGTGGGGGTGGAGATACATGCATGCTGCCGAAGTGAACCGTAAGGGGAACCAGATCCTACCCAGCCAGACCAGGAGGGGGGGAGGCCAGGAGCGCCCCGGGCGAGGGGACCCAGGCAGCCCAGGAGGGGGGTAGGAGAGGACCGCCCACCCACCCAGCCAGGCACAGAGGGTACCCCCTACAGGGGCCGAGAGGCATAGGCGAACCTGGGGTCTGGGCCCCCAGGCCACAGGACAGGAGTGCTTAGCCATACCAGGCGACAGCCATGGGGGCCACCGGACACCGAGACAAGGGCCAAGGACGAGGCCAGGGCCCCTGAGAACCCATGAGCCGCCCACCACCTAACCAGCGCCACGTCTCTGCAAGCAAGCCCCGGCACCCGACCCCCACTACTCAACCCTCTACAACCCTCCTTACCCGCCATACCCCACCCCCTAATGCCCTCCCCACTCTGTGATGGGGAGGGAGAGCCTCAGAGGATCCCAGCGATCCAGCCCCCAAGTCCATCCCACCCATGCACTCTGGCCCACATACTCACAATATTCTGGTTGCCCCCCACCCCCCACAGTAACCCCTTCCGGCCGATCGACCTCCCAGCGCCACAGGCCCGACCACCACTGCAGCCGACAGGATCCCCACAAGCCTGGCCGCCCTGACAGGACCAGGCGGGAGAAGACTGGCCGCCCCTCCCCCGACCCCACCCGTGTACGGTGGTGTGGGTGAACTGTGTGTCTGCTGCAGGTAAAATAGGAGGTCTCCAGTGTGGGGGGCCCCACCGCTTCCAAGCAGTAGAGCCCCCTGACTCCGGGGTCCCTCTGTGTGTGGTGCGTATCTGCTGTGTGTGTCTAAAGTGGAACTTAAAATTGTGGGGTCTGAATGACCCCATGCTGATGGGGGGGGGGTCATCTTCCTCCCTGTAGACTCCTCCTCGGTCTGTTCTCATGACATACGCTGACTCCTTTGTCCTCCAACACATTCTTCTGTTGTCCTCTGCAGTCACCTATAGATCAATTCTGTATACATTACATAATTGTACAGATTATCTAATGTATAGAATCTATACAGATTCTATTCTAGGCTTCTGCTGAGAGGAAGATCATTTGGTTTTTCAAAGGATGCAGAAGAAAATGAAACCAGAGAATTCTAAAGCTGCGTTCATACCAAACCCGTCAGATTCCTGTTGGCTGCCTTTATTTGGCCGTGTGGCTGCCTGTCCATATACGTGTTCATAAACCTGACGCCCCAGACGCGTGTGGGTGGAGCTACATAGCTACACTGGAGAAGCCTAGTCGCTACACGGAGGAGCGTCTATATGTCATTTACAAAACACGGATGCTAATCAGTTTGATTTATTTTTGCAGAGTTCTACAAAAACATCTGAATGATGTCTGGTTCATGACATCATTCAGAGACTCTCCCGGTACGGCGAGCTTCACGGTCGGCTGCAGCAGAATGACGGCGCTTTCAGCGGTTCTTCTGTCCCTGATTGGTTGATGTGACATGGCGTCCTCGCCAGGACGCTAACATTGCAGCGTGACGTGATGAGACGGCTAAATCGCACCGCAGGACCTCAGATGGCGTCTGTACACGGACCGAACTTTGAAACTGCCGTGTGAAGCGCATTCAGCTGTGGCATTAACGCCATCTGGAGTGGCGCTCTGGTCTTCATAAAGGAACGGCGGCAGATCCATTCTGTTCTGTTGACCACCGGACATCTGGAAAACTGGTGTGAGAGGAACAATCTCCTCCTAAACGTCAGCAAGACAAAGGAGTTGATAGTGGACTTCGCCACAAAGCAGAAGAGGAACTACCAGACCCCCGTCATCGACAAGAGCCCAGTGGAGAGAGTGAACAGCTTCCGATACCTCGGTGTCCACATCACGCAGGACCTGTCACGGTCCTGTCACATCAACACCGTGGTGAAAAAGGCCCGGCAGCGTCTCTACCACCTTAGACGCCTGATAGACTTTAGACTGCCCTCTGTGGTGCTTAGAAACTCTTGCACCATAGAGAGCATCCTGACGGGAAACATCACAACCTGGTTCAGGAACAGCACCATGCGGGACAGACGAGCTCTCCAAAGGGTGGTGCCTTCAGCTGAGCCTATCATCCACACCGAGCTCCCTGACCTGCACTCAATCTACAGCAGGCGGTGCTGGACCAAGGCCAGGAAGATAACAAAGGACCTCAGCCACCCCGACAACGGACTGTTCTCTCTGTTGAGGTCAGGAAAGCGATTCCGCTCTCTGAAGACCAAAACAGAGAGACTGAGGAGGAGCTTCTTCTCACAGGGGATACGGACTCTTAATCAGTAATCATGGACATTATACACACAAGCCACTTTCACGTCACTTTAGAGCATATTTGCACACATTCGGACATTCTGTTTTTATGTTTTTATATTTGTATATTCCTATATTTTATATCTATTTTCCTATTGATATTCTTTCTTGTTTGAGGTCGCCTAAGCATTTCACTGCACATTGTACGCTGTATGATTGTGTGTGTGACAAATAAAATTTGAATGTTAAAGAATCAATAAAAAAGAATGATCAACCTTTGCAGCCCGATCGATTCCTCCAGTCGCTCATTTCACACATGAAGTCCTCGAAATGTAAAACACATTTTATTCAGACCAACATCTTCATCAGCAGCAGCTCGTCCTCTTCACTCGCAGGGGCATCATCTTCTGGGATGTGGCCAAGAGGTAGAGTGTCCCCCCTGAGACTGAAATGTTGTGGGTTCAAATCCATCGCCCCCCCCCCCCCCCTTTACATTAACAGGACAGACTTTTATCAGGAGTGAAACAGGAACACAAAGGTTCTGGTTCATCCAGACCATCACATGATTGTTGCCCCCCTTCAGATCCTTGTTGTAGGGCAACTGTGTGTGTGTGTGTGTGTGGGGGGGGGGGTCCTTGAACAGCATCCATTATTCAGGTGAAAAAAGTGCTTTGAAGGAACATTTATTGAGAAAGTTTTTAAAAGGAAAAACTGCAGTTCTGGTCTCTGACGGACTCTGGACTCCTTTAGTCCAGCTGACCCCCCCTTCATGATTATTGCAGACGATCATGGGGGGGCCACCAACGTTAAATTCAGTGATCTTTGTTCCCCAAAGGCTGGACACGCCCCCACGCATTCCTGGAATGCAGTAAGACCCCCCCATTCATGTTTTGAATTCACAAGTACCCTCCCCCCCTCCTCCAGTTGGGGCGTCAAAGACAGAAAGTTACTTCAGTTTTTCTTAGAGGGTGGGTGGCAGCCCAGGACTTGGGGTGGGGCCTCTGTGTAGAACGTGTAGTCAGTGAGGCTGGGGGGCCTTAAAGTCCTGGTCCTGCAGCCCGGATTTGAGGTTCTGCTCTGCGATAAGAGCCAGCAAAGTTCTCCTCTGGTTCTGCCGGGCTTTGGTGTAGAGAAAGACGCCAATGAAGACCAGGACGGTCCCGGTGGCGCCCAGGACCGTGATGCGGTTGCTGAAGATGAGGACGCTGAGCCACACCGACAGGGCGTGCTTCACCGTACTGGCAACACTGAAAAGAGGAGGGAGGGGTCAGTTCTCAGGTCCAAACATCAAAGTTTGAATAAATGTCACAGCAAATTCTCTGCAGCTGATCTCCAGGTGACGAAGCAGCAGCTCCTCAGACGCCGCTCGCCAGTCTGGGGAGCCACTGGGAACAGGAAGTGATCGTCATGGAGCGATGCAGCCTCCTTCCTGCTGGCAGCTGCATTCACCCCCCCAGAAAGGCTGTGACACCAAGTCCTCTTTCAGACGACCTACAAGTCAACCCGAAGCCTGTCAGAGCGACGCTCAGCAACATTTAAAGGCTGATCCAGAGAATGTCTGTGGGACCTTCTGATCATCAGAACCCAGGAAAACTTCAGCAAATGTCTGAGATGTTCAAGTTTAGTCCGTCAGGATCAAACAGGATTTTAGTTTGCTTCTTTGATTTCATAAATTTCAGGAAGAGACGGACTCAACACAAGAACTCTGACAGAAACTGACGTTCCACATCATCCTCTGGACCTTTAATATGTCAATACGGAACACTAGAACCATTACATGTCACTGCGGAACACTAGAAACCTTTACAGGTTGGTAAAGAACACTAGAACGTTTACAGGTCCCTACGGAATACTGGAACCTTTACAGGTCACTACGGAACACTAGAACCTTTACAGGCCACTACGGAACACTGGAACCTTTACAAGTCACTAAGGAACACTGGAACCATTAAATGTCAATATGGAACACTAGAACCTTTACAGGTCATTACGGGACACTAGAACCTTTACAGGTCACTACGGAACACTGAAACCTTTACAGGTCACTATGGAACACTAGAACCTTGACAGATCACTACGGAACACTGGAACCTTTACAGGTCCCTACAGAACACTAAAACCTTTACAAGTCCCTACAGAACACTAAAACCTTTACAAGTCCGTACAGAACACTAAAACCTTTACAGGTCACTATGGAACACTGGAACGTTTACAGGTCACTACGGAACACTGGAACCTTTACAGGTAACTACGGAACACTAGAACCTTTACACATCACTACGGAACATTGGAACCTTTACAGGTCACTACGGAAGATTGGAACCATTACATGTCACTGCGAAACACTAGAAACCTTTACATGTAACTAAGGAACACTAGAACCTTGACAGATCACTACGGGACACTAGAACCTTTACAGGTCCCTACAAAACACTAAACCCTTTACAAGTCCGTACAGAACACTAAAACCTTTACAGGTCACTACGGAACACTAGAACCTTTACAGGTCACTACGGAACACTGGAACATTTACAGGTCCCTACGAAACACTGGAACCTTTACAGGACCCTACGGAACACTGGAACCTTTACAGGTCCCTACGGAACACTGCAACCTTTACAGGTCCCTACGGAACACTGGAACCTTTACAGGTCCCTACGGAACACTGGAACCTTTACAGGTCACTACGGAACACTAGAACCTTTACAGGTCACTATGGAAAACTTGAACTTATACTGGTGCCTCATTTCTAAAACTTTGGGTAGGATTTGCATCAGAAGTGGCGTACGGATGAAACATAGGACGTGCGTACGTACAGAAATATTCGGATTTATAAAACCGTGCGCACGCACATCCTACGCATCTTTCCCTTAATAAATCACAACCAATTCTAAATGCAGCGCAGCTTTTTGCGGCTTCATGACACGCCCATAGTTGCCCATAAATAGTCCGTGAAACGCCCACAAATGAATATTCATTGATTGCGAAACCATGGCAAACACCGAGAGGAAATGAAAAAAAATGAACTTCACTCAATGTGAAGTAGAAATTATCGTTGGCGAGGTGGAAAAGAGGAGAAAAGTGTTGTTTGGAGGGACAGTGTGGGCATTACTAATGCCAAAAAGGCACGTGAGCGGCAGACGGGGGCAGACGCCGTAAATGCGACCGTGGCCGGTCCGAGGTTGTGAGGCTACAGGGGGGGGCGCCAAATGCATGCACCGGGTGACACGCGTGGTTCCTCCGAATGCTCATCTGTAACGCCGGGCCCAAAGGCCCGCAGAGGTCCAAAGGGACGGCTCGAGGAAGTCGGAACCGGCTCATAAGCCACTCATCCTCATTTGTCAGCAAGCAAGTCTTCTCTAAAGATGCGTTCACTCCCAATTCTTCCATTTGCCACATCTTCTAAGATCAGCCATTGTGAGTCATTCCGCATTGTGATGGAGCATTTTATTTCCATCCATTTAATTCCATCTGACAAGCTACAGATGTCGGTAATAATCCACGTGGAAATGGGAAATTGATCAGCAAATGTAATTTCTTGTTGCTTTCTGAATGGTTGAGACATACACCATACATTGTTTTATCAAAAATAAAACAAACTAAAGGCATATGCATGAATACCATAATTCCATAGCTTATGAAGAAATGTTTTACTATGAAAACATCTTTCCCCAGTGGACAATTAGTACGTCTTTCTGTCCGTCCGCCCGCACCTCTATCTGCTCCTCCAGACGGACACACTGACCAGAATATCAGTTTTGTACATTATTTTGTTCTGTTAACTATATTATTTATGAGGATGAATTGCACAACATGCCAATATTGTAGAACATATTTCACTTTTCTTTCTGCAAATATGTGTTCATTTGAATTTCTGTTGTAATTTTGGTTTGTTTTTGTTTGTTTCACTGCTGATCAATCAAACGGGTGTTGGTGTAGCTGTTAATTGTCAGACTTGCTTTGTGAAGTCTTCATGTTATTTCTGAGAGACAGGATTGTCATTTTCACTTTCGCGTGTTTCTTCCATCTGGTGTCGCCGTTTCTCATTTCACCCGTTTTTGTGCGTACGCCTGGGTCAGAGCGTGAAGGACCGCACATTTTCCCCTCAAGTTTGCTTTTTATAAATCTCAACTATTGCGTAGAGAGTGGCGTACGCCTTCTTTTGTGCGTACGCAACCTTTAGAAATGAGGCCCCTGGTCACTACTGAACACTAGAAACTTTACAGGTCACTACGGAACACTGAAACCTTTACAGGTCACTACGGAACACTAGAACCTTTACAGGTCCGTACAGAAAGCTCAGAACTATATGGTAAAGTTTTATGGTAAAGTTTTACGGTAAAGTTTTACCGTAAAACTTTCCCTACGAAGCGCTGAGAACCTAAGAAGGAATTAGGTTCTTTCTGAAAGGAAACAGCGAGGAACGTCTGCACCGAGTCAGCACGTTTTATTAAGGGTATTTCGGTAACACGGACTCTGCTGGAGCGACTCGACATGTCGGAGGTCGTTCAAATCCGAAGCCCCCTCCTGTATGTAGGATTGAGTGGGTTTACCACGCCGCACCTGAAGGTCACGGGGGAAATCCGTCCCATCAGCGCGTACGCCGTTACACTCTGCAGGTGAAACAAACAGCCATCAAACAGCAGCAGCAGGACGATGTCCTGGCTCCAGATAAAGCTCCGCCCACTTTTTCCAATAGATGGAATGTCCTAGAAGCACAAAAACAGGGATCAGCAGCAGCTCGTGCTGCATGAGCTTCCTCCAGCCCTCTGAACCAAACGGGCCAGTTTGAGAGCTGCTCCACCGGGTCTGACCAGAACGCTCAGACTGTTGTTCCACGACACTCCTCAGACCAGCTGAACATGTTTATTCACAGAACAATGCTTCAGACGGTTGACGTACCAGCAGGAAAGCCCAGGCAGGTATGAGCATGATGACGGCTGCCGCGCTGGTGTAGAACTGCAGCTCTGGAGGACTTCAACCAGAAGTCCAAATGATTTTTTTATAGTTCAGACGAATAGGTCAGAACATGCAGTGCTGTACCTGAACCTGTAGGTGTCTCCACTCAGCAGTTTCTTGGAGAAGACGTTCTGCAGGCTGAGACGACAGCAGCAGTCAGTGAAATGTTAGGCTGTGGACGGAGATGCTGTCAGCTACTGACCAGTCCATGATGTTGGTGGACAGAGCCGCGGAGAAGCCCAGCATGTTGAAGCTCATCTCCGAGGCCGTGCAGAGGGCCAGGCCCGCCATGACGGGGAAGAGGGACAGGTTCACCCACAGGCCTGCAGCAGCAAACGGTGAGTCACACGTGAGTAAACACCCAGCCTGATTTCCCTGAGCCGCTCGACCGGTGCGACCAGAATCCTGCATTCTTCGCCAAAGGCTGCAGGGTTTGGAGATCTCATCCTGGAACCTGATTTATTACAGGTGGGTCTGGCAGAAGACCTTTAGAACTGGATTTCCTCACCCGTGTACTCCCCCAGGATTAGCCGGGACATGATGACTGTGAACATGGGGGCGGAGCTTTTCACCGTCTCAGCAAAGGACACGGCCACGTTCTTCAGACTCACTAAACCAAGAACTACCGTGATGAACCTGAGGAACACAACAAAGCTGGTTCTTTGTTCTGCACATGCACACGCTCAGCTCGTGCACTACACCCCACCTCACGAGTCCCACAAACAGCATGATCATGATGAAGTTGGGGGGGTACTCGGCTCTGGACTTGTGTTGGTACAGGCAGCAGGGGACGAACATCTTCAAGCAGCCGATGACGGTGGTGGACAACATCTGCACAGCACCTGAGGAGCAGGAAGGAGACCAATCAGAGAGCAGCCCACAAACATCACCGCGGGGGGGGGCTGGTGATGTCAGCAACTTGGGTTTGTTAGCCGTCAGTTTAAGAGGAGCAGAGACATTCCAGACACGAGGAGGTGAAACACACACGTGTGCTTCCTCCTCTATGAAGGGATATTTCTGCCAACACGATGCAAACAAAACTTTTTAAGTAGAACATTAAAATATTAAATATTCACCGTACTCACACTTAATGTCTCACTAAAGTGAAACTGATGAACGCAAAATCAAAGATAGGGAACGGCAAGATGAGACACGACGCACCTGAAAACATTTGTGTTTCAAACGCAAAATAACGTTTTTGAAAGCTAATATTTCATATTTTCATTTGCTACATAGAAAGTTTGTTTGCATTGCGTTGGCATAAATATCACTGCAGACTCCTCCATACACTTTTAACACACACAAGGGGGTCCGGTTACCCAGCATGCATCTGAATCAGAAGGTTAACAGTCGTGGAGTGTCAATTAGATGAATTGTCAATTGACCGCTTCAATTCCTGACCTCCGTCGTCTGACCAAAGGATGACGACTTTGGGACCAAAGAACAAGTGATGGGATTCAAGTAGGCGACACGTCACGCGTGCAGCCAGGATGTGCTTCGCTACACGTGACGCGTGCAGCCAGGATGCCCATCACTACACGTGACGCGTGCAGCCAGGATGCCCATCACTACACGTGACGCGTGCAGCCAGGATGCCCATCACTACACGTGACGCGTGCAGCCAGGATGCCCATCACTACACGTGACGCGTGCAGCCAGGATGCCCATCACTACACGTGACGCGTGCAGCCAGGATGCCCATCACTACACGTGACGCGTGCAGCCAGGATGCCCATCACTACACGTGACGCGTGCAGCCAGGATGCCCATCACTACACGTGACGCGTGCAGCCAGGATGCCCATCACTACACGTGACGCGTGCAGCCAGGATGCCCATCACTACACGTGACGCGGGCAGCCAGGATGCCCATCACTACACGTCACGCATGCAGCCAGGATGCCCATCACTACACGTGACGCGGGCAGCCAGGATGCGCATCGCTACACGTGCACCTGCCACAAATTTTTAGGGGTATCATACCCATGATGCACTTGACACAAAGGTTTAGGGGTATCTTACCCAGCATGCAACTGACACAGAAGTTTAGGGGGGTCTTACCCAGCATGCTCGGCTCCCCCTCCAGCAGCGACAGGATGTACTTGTTGAGGAACAGGGTGCAGAAGCTGAAGAAGTACCACAGCGCCAAGTAGGTCATGGATCGCAGGTTCCACGTCCCGGACTCGGCCTCGATCACGGTCGTCTCCGTGACCGTGATCTTCAGCAGCTGCTCCCCGGACAGGCTTTCGCTGCGCGCCAAAACCACCCGCTCCTGCCGGTTCCGGAACGGAGACATGAGGAGCCAGTGGCGGGGGGACTGCCTGCTCATCTCACCGGGAGCTTGGAGGACGGAGGCGGTACGACGGGAGCCCAGAAGGTTACTTAGTCCATCCTCGCGGGTCCGACTATGGGTCTGGTTCCGTCTGGAGGACCTTCTCGGATCCCATGCGCTCCGGAAGAACCAGACCAAGAAGACCCAGACTTTACTGAAGTCCCGCCGCGAGCCTTCCGGATCCAGTGGATCGTAGATTGGAGCCCGGTTCTGGTGCGGAGGCGGCTTTAGCGGAGCTACGGGAACCAGAACCCGCGGGAGTCCGTGACCCTTGTACAGTTCTGGATCCGATGAGGATCTCCAGACCGAAAGCCTCCACTGACCCTTCAGTCCTTTGCAGAGAGAGGCGCTCGGAAAGTAACGTCACCGTGAACGGAAGTCTACCTGTGTCCGTACAGGTGAGACCGCGCCGGTTTGCGTGAGGAGGGGGGCCGCCGCCCTGCCAGCAGCGGAACCGGAACGCACGGACTCCTGAGAACGGTGTGGGTAGCCGTCGCTTCTCCGTCTGGTTAAACGTGGAGGCTAACACAACCGACCGGAAACACCGGAAAAACCCTCTCAAATCAAAAGTCCCGACCGTAGAGTTAGTTTAAGGAAACGAATTTAGTCCAACTTTTCCATCAGCCCATCACTGCTTAAAATCCTCTGGCTGAAAACGTTCTAATAAATACTGTTTGTTTAATGTCAGCCGGAAAACGAAAACAGAGTGAAAGCTTTTACTTTGTAAACAAAACTGACTTCCGGCAAAGCACATTAGCATTTAGTGAACCACTGCATTCTCAAAAAACGTGTAAAAAAATTATTTAAATGAAGTTAGTAAAAATCAGCTTAGATAAATCTGAGATAGAAAAGTCCAAAAGCAGAAACGGTTCAATTTCCGGGGGGGAAATGGCCACTAGACGGCGGTAGAGTGACGATTCTGAAGTTAAGATTATTTTTATTATGTTTTTATTTTAAAGGGACATAACAAAAAGACAACCGGTGCCATGTTCACCAGCCATCCAGATAAAAGCAACGGAAAGTAGACAAGAACTTGAACATTAACACATGATGATGCAATACAGAATATTTACATCCAGACACTGGTAAACATGGCTGTAACGTCCACAGGTTGGACTTGGACTGGACTGTAGCCATTGTTTTACTTTACAAGAAAATACGTTTAGGTCTGGAAGGGCTTTTAACTCGGCAGATTTGATTTTCCAGCTCTGTGGGCCTTTTATTGTGAAGGAGAGTTGACCTACATTTGGCTGCAGTCCGCGCTGCAGCGCCCCTTCTGGCGATACCTTATGGTGACTTCTACTGGCGTTTTGCGAGACCAATAATACATTTAAAAATCATTTTTACAAAGAATATTTAATGTTAAAACTTGATAAATTGTGATTTTCTAGAATCCTGCAGTGATGCGTTTCATTGGCTTTTGGACCACAGCTGGTTTACTGAAAGAGACTCCTCCATCCATTGTCGACTGGCTCCAGATACAGCAGGAAACATGGGATCAAACTATTGAAAGTGTAATTTAGCATTATTTATTGATAGACAATTAATTTATATCCAGGATCTGTCTGTGGGTTTTTGTTCGTAGGAAAAAGCACATTAAACTATATTTTTTGTGTGATGCGTACATTTCACTACTGGTTGTATTTGCTAAATATAACTTTGAATGTGACAAATAAAATTCTTGATTGGAACGATTTAACGATAAACTGTAACCTTTAAGCCACTGAGAGACCACCTGCTTTAACCTGAGAGACCCGGACCACCTGCTTTCAGCCTGAGAGACCCGGACCACCTGCTTTCAGCCTAAAAGAGACCTGGACCACCTGCTTTCAGCCTAAAAGAGACCTGGACCACCTGCTTTCAGCCTGAGAGACCTGGACCACCTGCTTTCAGCCTGAGAGACCCGGACCACCTGCTTTTAACCTAAAAGAGACCTGGACCACCTGCTTTCAGCCTAAAAGAGACCTGGTCAACCTGCTTTTAGCCTAAAAGAGACCCGGACCACCTGCTTTCAGCCTGAGAGACCCGGACCACCTGCTTTCAGCCTGAGAGACCCGGACCACCTGCTTTCAGCCTGAGAGACCTGGACCACCTGCTTTCAGCCTAAAAGAGACCTGGACCACCTGCTTTCAGCCTGAGAGACCTGGACCACCTGCTTTCAGCCTGAGAGACCCGGACCACCTGCTTTCAGCCTAAAAGAGACCTTGACAACCTGCTTTCAGCCTGAGAGACCCGGACCACCTGCTTTAACCTGAGAGACCTGGACCACCTGCTTTCAGCCTGAGAGACCTGGACCACCTGCTTTCAGCCTGAGAGACCTGGACCACCTGCTTTCAGCCTGAGAGACCTGGACCACCTGTTTTTAGCCTGAGAGACCTGGACCACCTGCTTTCAGCCTAAAAGAGACCCGGACCACCTGCCTTCAACAGCTCTGCAGCCTCATTTACTGAGACATAGATGACAGCGTCATCGGCGTACAGCTGGCACTCGGCCCCTGCAGATGTTTGGGAGGTCAGCTGACCTGGGACTGAATCCTTGTGGTTCAGACCACAAGCTTTATATTCACAAGGAGGTGCCATAGATTTTTACAGTCTATCCCAGACTTCAGATTTTATGTAAACATGTGTTGACAAAAGTGTAATATTTTAAGCTTAAATGCAAAAGTATGTCATGGTTGACAGGTTCAAAAGGCCTGCCTTAGGTCCAAATTACAGCACCAACCACAGTCCACCTGTCCAAATAATTGGATGCGTCTGTTAAGTAACAGGTGTCCATTTCAAATGAAGATTTTGGTCTGAAATCAAACTATTTAGGATGTAAAATGTCGTTCTCCATCCATTCAATCATCTTCCACACTCATGTGGGACCGGGTCAGGGGCAGCAGTCTAAGTCTAAAATGTGGTTCTGCTCCAAATAATGAATTAATTGTGTTGCTCTGGTTTTTACATTACAGTTGAAATTATTGGGGGACTGAGCACGGCCTGTATTTACAGGGTCAGTCGGGCCTCCAGAGTCAAAAATTAGGCTTATAAGGCCTTGTTTAAACTTGTTTAAACAGATTCACCAGGCGGGGCCTGTTGGTGCGTCTTTAAGGTCCTTTATAATGTCAGAGTCTGATCCAAATACGTCTTTGACCTGAGCAGTTTTCAGGTTTTTGTTTATCTGTTTCATGCTGATTCCATGTTCTTGATTAGCTTCTTGTTTGGTCGATCTATGGATGTGTTTCCAAAGATAAGAACTTTTCCATCAAATGCATGAAAAAAGCAGTTTTAGCTTTTGTTATTCCACTCTAGGGTTGTGCCAATGGATGATGTGATGGCTGACTGACCTCACGATGGACGACACCATGGTGAGGCCACGCCCCCGCCACGCTGAGAGTCGACACCATAAGCCGTGGTTACATGTGCAAAATATCTTGATGGGATCAATGGTGGGATTAGAATCCAACCGTGTACATGGTCCCAGAAAAATCTTTACGGATTATAACAAACGTTCACATGGTCACACTTTCAGTCAGAATAAATCATTCACACATGCACAGTAGTGTTGGAAATACTGGAAGAGGAAATGAGTTCCACTGAGAGGCTACAGACATGGATATCTGGCAGCTCCGTAATATACGAGATGATCTTCTAAACGTGCTTTTATTAATGTAACGGTTATTATGAAGCGCCTGTTCGCTCATCATTTTAATTTTAATCCGTGCTTTTTCTGTGGAAGAACGGAGCTGGAAGAAGGCGGGGCTAGGAGAGGCTAACAGGGGCTAACAACATTTAGCCTTTGATGAACATAAATCCATGCAGAAAACGCTGCAATCTGCATCCTGGCTGCACGTAAATATGTGGGAATAACAGCAGCCTTTATTTTGTCAGGACACGACAGGAAACACAAATCCAGGTGATTGTTTGAACGGTTTCTAAGGACTGAGCAGCATTTCTGCTCTGAACAGCTCACACACCGCCCCAAAGCCGCTGAGTGAGCTGACGGTCCGAGCTCTGCCCGGACTCACACTTTTACCGGGAGACCCGGTTCTCCTGAGTCCTGAGTGAGCTGGGGGAGGATGGCAGTCCAAAGTCTCCCACACATAGCGCACACGTAACAAAGCATCCTCCCTTCCCCTCAAACACAAAGCTGTAAGTCCGCGCTCAACCGCTCCACTTGAGTAATCAGGTGCAGGAGCGACTACTTCTTTTCTATTTTGTTATTTTTTAATAATTTTTTAGTAATAAATTAAAATAATGAATAATAATTATATATAACCCTGACTTGGACTACTCACATTCAAACACAGGTTAATAAAGCAAGGCAAAGACTGTACCATCTGCGACAGCTGAGGAAATTCAGGGTCTCACCAGTAATCCTGAAAACCTTCTACTCCGGTGCCATAGAAAGTGTACTGACTCACCGTATCACAGTGCGGTACGGGAACAGCTCAAGCCAAGACTGCAAAGCCCTGCAGAGAGTTGTGCGCGTAGCTGAGCACATTTCAGGGTCTGCTCTCCCCTCTCTGCAGGACACCTACCTCAAACGCTGCAGAAGTAGAGCCGCAAAAATCATCAAAGACTCCACCCACCCCAGTTATCATATTTTCACTTTGCTGCCATCTGGTAAGCGCTACCGTAGCCTGATGGCAAAGACCGAGAGACTCAGGAGGAGCTTCCCCCCCCGGGCCATCAGGCTCTTAAACTTTAACTCTAAACGTGTATCTTAATTATTTAAGTCTACAGTCCACATTCATGCACATTTTTGCATTCTATATTTAATTCTACAATACACATTCTTTTCTTATTTCATCTTTACATAGTTTCACTTATGTATATTATGTATATTTTACAGAAATTTATTATGTACATTTCCTGTACTGTTTTCTTTAATTATTGCACTGTCCACGGAGCGGACCTGGGTTACATTTCACTACTGGTTGTATTTGCTAAATATAACTTTGTATGTGACAAATAAAAGAATCTTGAATCTTGAAGATAAGATAGGACTTTATTGATTCCCAGAGGGAAATTCGGTTGTCACAGCAGCCAAAAACAAGAAATATAGCAGTTGGAAAAGTATGAAAATGAGTAAGAATAAAATAGTAATAATACAAAGTGGAAGTAAAAGTACACGTCATGAATAATGAGTTAAATAAGGCAATAAATAACTATCAGCTGCGGTTTCTGCAGTTCTAGACCGTGTTGTTGAATAGTCTGACTGCTGTTGGGCCGGAGGACCTCCGGTAACGTTCTTATTTGCACTGAGGGTGGGGCAGACTCTGGCTGAACGAGCTATAATAACGAACATTTACAAATGCACCCCCCCACCCCCACCACGATATCATCATCCATCCTGATGGTTTACTGCAAACATCGTCAACTGACAATTTAAGGGACATCGGCCAACCCTAATCCCTACTCACCGCTTTATTCCTAAGACTTTTGAAATGTTATCATTATTTAGTTTGGTTGAAATTTCTTAAAAGCAAAATCTCTTTTTTCATCAGTTGATGTGTTTCATGATGAATCCAAGGCGCCTATTGCTGCTGTTGTGTCTTTCTGAATGACTTGATGGAAACATGGATTCAGGTTTTGTGTTTGTGAGACTGATTCCCATTTGATGGTAGAACATTTTCTAAAAGCGGCAAATCTTTTCAGATTGAACAAACATTTTTTGTCTCAAAAAGCTTAACAGAAAATGAAAAAACACACAATTTTTCAAGAAAGAATTTAAAAAAGAATCGCTAAAACCAAACTCAGGAGTGAGAGAAGAAGGAAACACCTGTGAGGTGCTGTCCTCTGAAAGAGGACATTTCTGCATGAGCGCATGTCTGGAATGTCGTCTAGATCAACTGTCCCGATGCTGGGATGTCAGGCCCCACCTGTCTGCTGCTTCACCTGCAGGAGGCCCCACCTGTCTGCTGCTTCACCTGCAGGAGGCGGGGCCTCTTTCACTGAGAATGACTTCCTTTTCTGAATCTGAACCAAAATCAAGTCCTCATCCTGGACACGGACTCATCCGGCTGTTGGGCAGTTTCTAATCAGCTTGTAGTTCTTAAATGAATGATCTAGATGGTTGTTACTGAAATGACTCTCACCGTGATCAGAACCAGCATCAGAACCAGCATCAGAACCACTAACACGTGCTGATAGCAGCTCTAGAATCCAAGCAGCATTGATCTGATGGATTCACATCTTTAGATTTCGTTTGGATCTTTTGTGATTCTTTTCTGTCCCCCAGTATTTGTCCTGTTCCATGCTCATCAGCAGGTGACGTCATACCTGCGTTTCAACCAGTTCCTGTGTGTCCGCCAGGGGGCGGCAGCGCGCGCCCGGTAACCAAGAACAAGCGGTCCAACCGAAGAAGAATGGAGACGGTTCGAGGGAAGGTGGGGGGGGCAACCATCCCAAAGAAGACTATAAACAAAGAGGCTCCGCCCACGGCGGCGCGTGCACACATGTCAGCTCCTGCTGCAACCTTCGGAAGATGGACGAGTTAAGGTAACGGCGGGAATTCCGTGTTGGAAACTTATTTTCTCCCTTCGTTAACACGTCATGAGAAGCCACGCCCCCAAACAAACGGGTGGTCGTCAATGGCATTTCCGGGGGGTCTGAGAGCGGGTTTTGGCGCTTCATCCTGTTAACGTCCTGTTTAACGGTTCTGATCGGGGTGAGGTCATGTGCATTCCACCAAACGGTTCTGCGCGCGTGCCTGGACCGTTTGGTGGAATGCACATGACCTCACCCCTCGCGCGCGACTTCAGGAAGTTTAATGGATCTCACCAACTTCTTGGAAACAGTGCCCCCCCCCCCACATTAGCAGCTATAAACAGTGGTAGTATCGGTTATGCACTACATCCCAAATGCACAGCCTGCAGGCGGCAAGTCGCTCTGATCACCTGAATCTGCACCCCCCCGCAGACATCTATAGGCTGATCTTCCTTCGGGGTTCGAACCCTCAGAGCGGTTCAACCAAAGAACCAGTCTCAGTTCTCCAAGAACAACTTTCTTTATTATTTTCTCCTCAACTCCAAAACAGAAACTGATCACGCGCGTGTACGCGCTCCACACCCTCACACGTCCCCCCCCCCCTTCCTGCATCGAGCACTGGTTTCAGCGCGCAGGCACACGCGCACAGCCCAAAACACTTCCTTTCTTTTAACAATCTGTTTACTGAACGTTAGATCATGGGGGGGGGGGGGGGGGGTATTCCAGAAAGCAGGTTATGCTAGCTCCCACGATAAGTTTGAGGCTAAGGAAGTTGATAACCTCAGCTTTCGGTTCCAGAAATGGAGGTATGTTTCAGGGTAGGTCAAGTTGCCATAGCAACTCATGCTCTATACTAGTTTATACTATGATCTAACTTCATTATTTGCTTCAGTTAAGATAAATCATTTTTTAGTCAAGTCACCTTAAAAATAACACGAAGTTTTCAGACAATTATTTTACTTTCATTCAATTTAATTCAATTAAGTAGGTATAACTTTGGTGCTGCTGTTAGATCGGCACCGCAAGGAATTCTGGGATATCATTCCCTTTGCCTGTCTGGACGGATTTGGGTTTAAGTGTGGCTTTTTTACAAAATGTTTTTAGTTGTTTAGCTGTTTTACTGTGTTTCACCGTGTTTTGCCGAGCTATTTTGTCCTACTATGCTTAAGTCTCTGCACCATGAGTGAGAGTAAAGGAGAGGATGATGAGTTTATACAGCACCACTACCACAATGCAATGTTATGAGTATGATGGAATATTCTTTAATGAATTTATGCACCCCGTGCATTTTTTTCCAATCCTTTTTATTGTTATAAAATGAGAATATCTGCCGGCTCAAACTTATATATTTGAGAGTTCAAGAATTATAATTCATTAAGATGAAAAAAATACTTATTGAATTGGAGTAATATGACATTTAGTTAAATAAATATGTAAATTTGTATAAACAATTATTGAGTTTTATAGACGTAAGAAATTAGGTTGAATAAATTTAACTCAGTTAGTTGTTACCAACAGAAGTACGACAGAGTTTTAGGGCCACGGTGAGGAAAAATTCTGGCCAACATCATGACGAGAAAAAACCCATCACAAAATTTCGAGAAAAAGCTTGTCGTGTCAAGATAAAATTCGAAATAAAGTATCGAGATTAAAGTCGCAATGTTGCGCGAGAGAGATTTTATCTCGTAAACTTAGGAGATAAAAACTCGTAAATTTAGGAGATTATTGTGGAAGTGAGCATGCAGAGCAGCAGGTGAACGCCGCGCAGCAGCAGCTCAGACCAACTAAACGTAGTTCAACAGGTGATCTGAATCTTTATTGATAACGTTCCAAATGACTGGAAGCTCATTTGCTTGATTTACAATTTATTGAAGTTTTATTTATTGATGGGTGGTTTGTAGGGTTGGGCGATGTCCCCTAATTTGGCCGTTGACGATGTTTGCTGTCAACCATGGGGATGGACGATGACATCGTCGGGGGGGGGGGTATTTTTACATTTTTCGTTCTTATATAACTGCTATTCGTTATTTTGCTTTTTTCATTTTATTTCCCAACTAATGGTTAATCCGCGATGATCCAGTATAAACTGAGGGAAGTGACTTTAACAGAAAAAGTAACAATCAAAATATAAAAGACGTGTAGTCCACTCCCGCACTTAGCCAAGTGGACCGGCGGAGTGCGGATTTACAGCTGTGTGTTTGAAGGGAAGGGGGGGGGGGTGTACATGAGCGGTATGTGTGTGAGATTTAAGACTGCGATCCGTCCCGCAGCTCTAGGGGTACGAGCTATCAAACTCAGAACCGGGTCTAAACGTGTGTCTGAGCGCAGCTCGGATCGTCAGCAGACACACAGCGGTTTGAGCTTCAAAGCAGAAATGTGGCTCAGTCCTTAGAAAACATTCAAACAATCACGTGGATTTGTGTTTCCAGTCGTGTCCCGACTAAATAAAGGCTGATTATATTCACAGGATGCAGCGCCACCCAAAGCTAATGTTGTTAGCCCGTGTTAGCATACTGCTAATCCTGGCTCCGTTCAGAAAAAGCTCTGACCACACGGATTAAAATTCAAATGATGAGCGAACAGGTGTTTCATAATAACCGTAACATTATTAAAAGCATGTTTAGAAGATCATCTCGTATTTTACCGAGCTGACATGTCAATATATATAGCCGCTCTTCGCTGTTATCGTTCTGTATTGAATTGATACGTTCAATAAAGTTTGGGAAAGAAGCCGCTCGGCGGAAGTTGTATCCTCTTCCGGTTTTCAAACTGCGCATGTGCGAATGATTTATTCCGACCGAAATTGTGACCTTAGTGAACGTTTTTATATTCTGAAAACATTTTTCTGGGCCCATGAACACGGTTGGATTCTAATCCGACCATTGATCCCATCAAGATATGTTGTACATGTAACCGCGGCTTATGGTGTCGACTCGCAGTGGCGGGGGCGTGGCCTCACGATGGTGTCTCTCCATCGGGATGTCAGTCACCCATCACGATGGACGATGATATCGTCCATCGGCACAACCCTAGTGGTTTGCAGGATCTCTGCATGAGGCCATCGGTGTCCCTGCAGCTGCCCGCTTGAATCCTTTCTTCCTCCAAAGACCAGGGGCCTCATTTCTAAAACTTTGGGTAGGATTTGCGTCAGAAGTGGCGTACGGATGAAACATAGGACGTGCGTACGCACAGAAATATTCAGATTTATAAAACCGTGCGCACGCACATCCTACGCATCTTTCCCTTCATAAATCACAACCGATTCTAATATGTATATATACATATATATATATATATATATATGTATATATACATATATATATATACATATATATATATATCTGTCTGTCTGTATGCATATATACGAACAATTATTGTTGAATAACAAAAAAGAACTATCAGAATCTACAAAAATTGGAGAATGCAGTAAAGAAATGCGATTAATCACTTTAATAGCATTCTTTATCTTTTTTTCCAAGAAATCTGAACATAAGACATTATCCGGTGGGTCTTTGTCTTATGCTCATAAAAATTTGGACTTTGTTCTCCTGCTTTGTCTCTTATTTTATCTCAACAAAACCATGTTTAAAAGATAACTACATCTTGAAAGAACTGTCTTT
>CM074490.1:7101279-7116427 GCA_037389245.1 Oryzias sinensis
ATACATACATACATACATACATACATACATACATACATACATACATGTATACATGTATACATGTATATATATATATTTGAAGCTTTCTGTTCACATTGATAATTCAAATTATTATTTGACAGTTACACAGTACATATATGAAGTAAGAGGAGTAAAAGATGGTAGAGGAGCAGCAGAGGAGTAGTGAGGAGGAGGAAGATGAGACAGAGCAGCATGAATGACAGAAGAGAATGAGGAAGATGAGACGGCATCAGACGAGGGACAGTCAGCATCATTGCTCAGTGTGATTGTAGGCTTCAAAAATGAAGCATCCAACCAAAAGAACACTGTCCCTACTGTGAAACATGGAGGAGGCTCAGTTCTGTTTGGGGCTGCTCTGCTGCATCTGCCACAGGGGGTCTGGAAGTTGTACAAGGTTGAATGAAATCTCCAGATGATCAAGGCATTTGGTGCTGCCTAGTGTCAGAAAGCTTGGTCTCAGTCTCAGGTCATGGGTCTTCCAACAGGACAACCATCCAAACACACAGCCAGAAACCCCAAGAATGGCTCAGAGAAAAGCGTTGGACTATTCTGAAGTGGATTCTATGAGTCCAGATCTGAATCCCATTGAACATCAGTGGAAGGAGCTGAAACATCCATTTGGAGAAGACACCATCAAACCTGAGACAACTGGAGCAGTTTGCTGATGAGGAGGGGGCCAGAATACCTGTGGACAGGTGCAGAAGGCTCATTGACAAACACAGAAACCGTTTCATTGCAGGGATTACCTCAAAGGTTGAGCAACAAAATATGAAGTTGTGGGAACCATCTTTTTAGTCCAGCCCTGTCATTAGTTTGTTTTAAAAATAATTATGTTAATCAACAACTCAAAAGTAATGGCTGATTTTGAATATTTAATGTTCAATAAATTTTAATTTATTGTTACTTTTGAATGTTTTAAGTCATTTCAGTGAACACTGTGGACTTTCTTTTAGTGAGGGGAACCAACTATTATGTCCACCACTGCATAATTAATAATTATCATGGAAGGGTATTACATTACTATTATTACTACTATTTTTATTATTATTATTATTATTTCAGAACAACTGACTCTTTGTTCATCATAGAAATCTCCCAGTCAAGAGCCGAACACCCCAAGCAGACACACCTGAGCATGAAATAATAATAATAATACATTTTATTTATAAGGCGCCTTTCTGGGCACTCAAGGTCGCCGCACGCATGTATGCAGTATAAAATACAATAAACAGTTAAAACAACAACAATTTAAATAAATACACAAATAAAAAATATATAAGAACATGAAAAGGTTACGGTTACAGTGAATAAGCCTTTTGGAAAATCTGAGTTTTTAGCTTTGATTTGAAATGTGGGAGTGTGTTATTGTTGCACAAACACAATATTCATTCTTTCATTCATCTTCTTCCGTTTGTCCCTTTCGGGGTCACGGGGCTGCTGGAGCCTATCCCAGCCACTTATGGGGGAAGCCGCGGGGGGTGGGGGAGGTCGCCGGTCTGTCGCAGACACAATAAATCAAAATCTATCAGTAGACATTTAACTTTCTGTTAGTTTTCTAAAGACAGTTTTATACGTTTAGCAGAATTAATTTTGAAATTAAAGCTCATGGTTTCTGTGTGCGACCCCAAGATTTAAAGTGGCCCCCCATCCCCATGAAACATTCTGGAAAGTCCCTGCAGTGCTTTCATTTTGGGTGGATGGTGGAAATATTACTGTAATACTATTACATACTAAACTATCATAATACTACACACTGTACTTTAATAAAAGTACACATTACAGTATAGATACTGTGGCTCGTATAGCAGAGGAAAGTCCCTCAGAACCTGCCTCTCCCTTTGGACCTTCAGAACCGGCCCGGTAGGTCCTGAAGGACGGTGAGGAGGTTTCTGAGCTTCAGGAGATCTGCTGGTTGATGGAGAACTTCTCCACAGACGTTTCTGTGGTGGGCGGGGCTTCATGCTCCTCTCTAAATGCCTCGTCATCTGTTCTCAGTGTTTGCATAGATGAGTTGGGTCAGGGTTATATGATCCACCAGAGCCGCAGGAGTCCACACTAAGACCTTTGACACTCTCAATCATGACATCCTACTTGACAAACTGGAAGTGTCTGGGATTAGAGGACTAGCGCTAACTCGGGTCAAAAGCTATTTAACGGGAAGAAAACAATTTGTCAAGAGTGATGAATATACAACAGAAACCAAAGAGATAAGTTGTGGTGTCCCACAAGGATCAATTCTGGGCCCGCTGCTATTCAATATTTACATAAATGATATATTTAATGTTTAAAGCTGATGAAACTCATATTATTTGCTGATGACACAAATATATTCTTTTCTACAGACAATCAAAGAGAACTTATCAAGGTGGTGAACACAGAGATAAATAATATAAAACTATGGATGGATTACAACAAATTATCTTTGAACCTAAATAAAACCAAAGTGATGTTTTTTGGAAACTACAACACAAATAAAGAGCCCTCAATTGTAATAAATAATGTCTTAATTGAACGTGTTACAGAAATCAAATTCTTAGTTTTTTTTTCAATGACAAACTAAGTTGGAAGCCTCACTTCAGAAACATACAAACTAAAGTCTCAAAAAGTATTTCAATCATAAATAAATCTAAACATATATTAGGATACAACAGTAGATATTTATTGTACTGCTCCTTAATATTACCATATTTCACCTACTGTATAGAAATTTGGGGGAATAATTACAAGAGCTCACTACATCCTCTCTGCTTACTTCAAAAATGAGCCGTCAGAATTGTACAGCTGCATATATTGATCATACGAACAATCTATTTTATCAATCAAGACTTTCAAAACTGCATGACCTTGTTGATTTTTACACTGCGCAACTTTTATACAGAGCCAGCTGGAAATTGTTATCATTCAACATCCAGAAACAGTTCTTAGAAAATGAAGGAGGCTACAGACTGAGGGGATGTAGGAACTTCAGGATCAAACTGTTAAGAACCACAAAGAAAAGTTTCTGTGTGTCTCTGTGTGGCACTAAACTCTGGAACGGGTTCAGTAATGAGCTCAAACAATGTTCAAATATTCAAATATTCAAGAAAATGTATAAAGAAACTCTGATTTCAGGATATGAAGATAAGAAGATTTAAGGATCAACAGGTGATTGAATAATTCCAAATCCATGTGTGAACTTGACTGTGGTGAAATAATCAAAGCTCTTTTAATTCCAACCACTGAGTGTTACATTGTAATGTGCAATAATGATTACTGAAATGTTTGAATTACATCTTTACTTGATCTGCAATGTGTAGCAATAATTTCTGGTTTAATGTTATCATGTGTTCTAATGATAATCAATTATTATTACATTTCGGGATCGTTACTGTTTACTGAAATCAGGAATGAATGTTTTCTGAAGATCATCAATCATTTCTAGGCACTGGATTTTGTTACTTGAAGAGAATCTATCGGATCAGAACCGGATTTAAAACACTGTAAAACTATCAAATGAATGGACTCAGTGGGGGGGGGGGGGGGTTATATAAGCTTGCTGCTTCCCACTCCTTTTCAAGCAATAAATCAAACTCTACTTATACTTTAGTTAATGATCACTGTATTTAATTAAGCAAATGTGATTTAAGTGACATTTTTGTTTTATTTTCTGTCTTTTTAATCTATGCATTTCATCATTTCTGTAATGAGTTTGATACATATGTGTAATTTTTTTTATTGCTTTGACTACAATGCTTGAAATAAATCAAAAATCAAAAAGACCTGCTGCTGGTAACCAGACTGATCTGGGGTCTGCTCGCTGTTTCAGTCCTCTGCTGGGCGACCGGCTGCAGGAGAGTCCAGAAGTTCTGTCCCCGAACCTGAGACCCAGACATCAGGACCTGCTCCCCACACCATGTGGACCGGTGAGACCTTCTGCCGGTTGTTCACAGTCCTGCTTTCATGTCTGGATGGAAGCGCTGGTGGAAAATGACCTTTGGTTCTGGCTCCTCCCCCTGCAGGTGAAGCGCTGGTCAGAGCTGACACTCACGGCTCGGATCTATTTCTGCTTCATCATTGCGTCTCTGCTGGTGCTGTTCGGCCTGACTGTGCCCACGTACCGCCAGCGCACCGACCCTCACCTGTACAACGAGGACTTTGCTGTTTCCATCATCCAGCTGCTGGGAGTGTGTGAGTACCGCTGCAGGGAGCGGGAAAATTCTACCAGAACTCTTCTGGACCAAGATCCCTCATCAAAGACTTTTCCCCCTTGTTGAGTTTCTAAGTTTGACTGGAAAGGCCAGACACACGATTGAAGATCGCAGGTACCTTCAGGCCCCGCCTCCTGCATGGGGGTGTGTGTCATTGTGCTAATTCAGTCAAGCCCCGCCCCTCCATTCTCAAATTTCTCCCTCAAAACACCATTGGAAGCAGAGGTAGCATTTTCTTTACGAATCCTGGGTAAACATTTAGCTCCGGCGTCCAGCTCCGGCGTTAACCTCTGGTGTTAACCTCTGGTGTTAACCTCTGGCGTTAACCTCTGGTGTTAACCTCTGGCGTCCAGCTCTGGCGTCCAGCTCCTGCGTTTAGCTCCGGCGTCCAGCTCTGGCGTTAACCTCTGGCGTCCAGCTCCTGCGTTTAGCTCCGGCGTCCAGCTCCGGCGTTAACCTCTGCCGTCCAGCTCCGGCGTTAACCTCTGGCGTCCAGCTCCGGCGTCCAGCTCCTGCGTTTAGCTCCGGCGTCCAGCTCCGGCGTTAACCTCTGGCGTCCAGCTCTGGCGTCCAGCTCCTGCGTTTAGCTCCGGCGTCCAGCTACGGCGTTAACCTCTGAACCCTGCCGCCCAGCTCGGGCGCCCAGCGCTCCTGCGCGTTTAGCCCGCGCCCAGCCCGGGCGCAACTCTCTGGCGTCCAGCTCCTGCATTTAGCTCCGGCGCCCAGCTCCGGGCGCACCTCTGGCGCCCAGCTCGGGCAAGTAGCCCGCGCCCAGCTCCGGGCGCGCAACCTCTGGCGCCCAGTCGGCGCGAACCTCTGGCGCCCAGCTCTGGCGCACCTTCTGGCGCCCAGCTCTGGCGTAACTCTCTGGCGCGCCCAGCTCCGCGCAATCCCTGCCGCCCAGCCCGCGCTTAGCTCCGCGCCCAGCTCCGCGTAACCTCTGGCGCGCCCAGCTCCGCGTTTAGCTCGGCGCTCAGCTCCGGCGCACCCCTGGCGCCCAGCTCCGGGCAAGTAACTCTCTGCCGCCCAGCTCCGGCGCTAGCCCGGCGCCCAGCTCCGGGCGCACCTCGCGCCCAGCTCTGCGCGTTAATCCCTGGCGCCCAGCGCTCTCGCGTTTAGCTCCGCCCAGCTCCGGCGCAACCTCTGCCTGCCCAGCTCTGGCGCGCTAGCCCGCGCCCAGCCCGGGCGCACCTCTGGCGCCCAGCTCGCGCTTAGCCCGGCGCCCAGCTCCGGCGTTAACCTCTGGCGCCCAGCTCTGCGCACCTCTGCCGCCCAGCCCGGGCGCTTAGCCCGGCGCCCAGCTCGGGCGCACCTCTGGCGCCCAGCTCCTGCGTTTAGCCCGGCGCTCCAGCTCCGGGCGCACCTCTGGCGCCCAGCTCCCGCGCTTAGCTCGCGCCCAGCCCGCACCTCTGCCGCCCAGCTCGCGCGCTTAGCTCCGGCGCCCAGCTCTGGCGTAACGCTCGCCGCCCAGCTCGGCGCTTAGCCCGGGCGCCCAGCCTCCGGGCGCGCACCTCGGCGCCCAGCTCCGGCGTTAACTCTCTGCTGTCCAGCTCGCGCCCAGCCCGCGCGGCCGCGCAACCTCCGCCACTCCGCATACCTCGGCGCCCAGCCCGGCACCTCTGCTGTCCAGCTCGCGCCCGCCCGGGCGCTTAGTCGCACAACTCCGCATACAATCCTCTGGCGCCCAGCTCTGCGCCTAGCTCCGCCCAGCTCCGGGCGTTAACCTCTGCCATCCAGCTCCGGCGAAGTAACCTCTGCCGCCCAGCTCCGGGCGCGCTAGCCTCGGCCGCCCAGCTCCGGCGCACCTCTGGCGCTCCAGCTCTGGCGCAACCTCTGGCGCCCAGCTCCGGGTGTTAACCCTGGGCCGGCCCAGCTCCGCGCACCTCTGCCGCCCAGCCCGCGCCCAGCTTCCTGCGCTTAGCCCGGCGCCCAGCCTCGCATTAACCTCTGGCGCCCAGCTCCTGCGCTTAGCTCGCCCAGCTCCGGCGCAACCTCTGGCGCTCCAGCTCTGGCGCACCTCTGGCGCCCAGCCCGCGCTTAGCCGCGCCCAGCTCCGGCGCAACCTCTGGCGCCCAGCTCCGGCGCTATTCGCACCAGCTCTGGCGCTAGCTCCGGCGCCCAGCCCGCACAATCCTCTGGCGCCCAGCTCTGCGCTAGCTCCGGCGCCCAGCTCCGGCGCACCTCTGGCGCCCAGCTCCGCGCTTAGCTCGCGCCCAGCCCGGGCGCAACCCTGGCGCCCAGCTCCGGGCGCTTAGCCCGCGCCCAGCCCGCGCACCTCTGGCGCTCCAGCTCTGGCGCGCACCTCTCTGGCGCCCAGCTCTGGCGCACCTCTGGCGCCCCAGCTCGGGCGCGGTAAACTCTCTGGGCGCCCAGCCCGCGCAACTCTCTGCCGCCCAGCGCCCGCTAGCCCGCGCCCAGCCCGGCGCAACTCTCTGGCGCCCAGCTCCTGCGCCAGCTCGCCCAGCTCGGCGCACCTCTGCCGCCCAGCTCGGCGTTTAGCTCCGCGCGCCCAGCTCCGCGCACCCTGGCGCCCAGCTCCTGGCGCGCAACTCTCTGCCGCCCAGCTGGCGCGAAGCTCCGGGCGCCCAGCTCCGCGCACCTCTGGCGCCCAGCCCGGGCGCGCACCTCTGTTGTCCAGCCCGGCGCCCAGCCCGGGCGCTTAGCCCGGCGCAACCTCCGGCGCTACCTCCGGCAACTCTCTGGGCGCCCAGCTCTGGCGCTTAGCTCCGGCGCCCAGTTCGGCGTAACTCTGCCATCCAGCTCCGGGCGCACCTCTCTGCCGCCCAGCCCGGCAGCCAGCTCTCGCGCCCAGCTCCGCGCAACCTCTGGCGCCCAGCTCTGGCGCGCACCTCTGGCGCTCCAGCTCGGGCGCAACCTCTGGCCGCCCAGCTCCGCGCACCTTCGCCCAGCCCGGCGTCCAGCTCTGCGCTAGGCTCGGCGCCCGGCCTCGCGCAACCTCTGGCGCCCAGTGCCTCTGCATTTAGCTCCGCGCCCAGCTCCTGGGCGCTTAGCTCCGGCGCTCCGGGCGCACCTCTGGCGCTCCAGCTCTGCATTTAGCTCCGCCCAGCTCCTGGCGTTAGCCTCGCGCCCAGCCCGGCGCACCTCTGGCGCCCAGCCCGGGCAAGTAGCTCCGCGCCCGCGCAACTCGCCCAGCTCTGGCGCACCTCTGGCGCTCCAGCTCTGCGCAACTCCTGGCGCCCAGCTCTGGCGCAATCCCTGGGCGTCCAGCTCGCACCTCTGCCGCCCAGCTCCGGGCGTTTAGCTCCGGCGCCCAGCTCCGGCGCACCTCTGGCGCTCCAGCCTCGCGCTAGCCCGGCGCCCAGCTCGGCGCACCTCTGCCGCCCAGCTCGGGCGTTTAGCTCGGCGCCCAGCTCCGGCGCACCTCTGGGCGCCCAGCCCGGCGTAACCTCTGCCGCCCAGCTCCGCTAGCTCCGCGCTCCAGCTCCGGCGCAACTCTGGCGCTCCAGCTCCCTGCGCAACCTCTGGCGCCCAGCCCTGGCGCTAGCCCGCGCCCAGCTCCGGCGCACCTCTGGCGCCCAGCCCTGCGTAACTCTGCCGCCCAGCCCGGGCGCTTAGCCCGGCGCCCAGCTCGGGCGTTAACCTCTGGCGCCCAGCTTCCTGTGCTTAGCTCCGCGCCCAGCTCCGGGCGCGCACCTCTGGGCGCCCAGCTTCTGCGCGGCTCGCGCCCAGCCCGGGCGCAACCCTGCCGGCCCAGCTCGGCGCTAGCCCGGCGCTCCAGCTCTGGCGTTAACGCCGCCGCCCAGCCCGGGCGCGCTAGCTCCGGCGCCCAGCGCCCGGCGCACCTCTGGCGCCCAGCTCCGGCGCGCTAACTCTCTGTTGTCCAGCCTCGCGCCCAGCTCCGGCGCGCTAGCTCGGGCGCGCACCGCATCGCATAACCTGGCGCCCAGCTCCGGCGTTAACTCTGTTGTCCAGCTCCGCGCCCAGCTCCGGCGTTTAGCTCGCATTAACCTCCGCATAACCTCTGGCGCCCAGCTTCCTGGCGTTAGCTCCGGCGCCCAGCTCCGGGCGTAATCCCTGCCATCCAGCTCCGGGCAGCACCCCTGCCGCCCAGCTCGGCGTTAGCCCGGCGCCCAGCCCGGCGCAACCTCTGGCGCCCAGCGCCTGGCGCAACTCTCTGGCGCTCCAGCCCGGCGCACCTCGCCGCCCAGCTCCGCGCAACCCCGCCGCCCAGCTCCGGGCGCCCAGCTCCCGCGCGAAGCCCGCGCCCAGCTCCGCGCACCTCTGGCGCCCAGCTCCGCGCTTAGCTCCGGGCGCCCAGCCTCGGCGCCTCCAGCCCGGGCGCACCCCTGGCGCCCAGTCGCGCTAGCTCCGCGCCCGCTCGGGCGCACCTCTGGCGCGCCCAGCTCTGGCGCACCCCTGGGCGCCCGCTCTGGCGTAACTCTGGCGCCCAGTTTTCCCCAAGGCACCTCTGGGCGCCCAGCCTGGCAATTAACTCTGCCGCCCAGCTCGCGCTTAGCTCCGGCGCCCAGCTCCGGCGCACCTCTGCCGCCCAGCTCGGGCGCTTAGCCTCGGCGCCCAGCTCCGCGCACCTCTGGCGGCCCAGCTCTGGCGCAACCCCGGCCGCCCAGCTCGGCGCGAAGCTCGGGCGTCTGTGCCCGGGCGCACCTCGGGCGCTCCAGCTCCGGCAAGTAACTCTGCTGTCCAGCTCGGCGTCAGCCCGTTAGTTCGGCGCGCAAGTAACTCTCGGGCGCTTACCCTCCGCATTAACCTCTCTGGCGTCCAGCTCCGGCAAGTAACTCTGTTGTCCAGTTCGCGCTCCAGCTCCGGCGCTTAGCTCCGCGCAACCTCTGCTGTCCAGCCCGCGCTTTGCTCCGCGCCCAGCCCTGCGCTAACCTCTGCCGCCCAGCCCGCGCTTAGCCCCCGCGCAACCTCCGCGCGACTCCGCACAACCTCTGGGCGCCCAGCTCCGGCGCTAGCTCCGGCGCCCAGCCTGGCGTTAACGCCTGCCGCCCAGCCCGGGCGCTCCAGCCCTGCGCTTAGCTCCGGCGCCCAGCTCCGGCGTAACCTCTGGCGCCCAGCTTCCTGGCGCTTAGCTCCGGCGCAACCTCTGCTGTCCAGCTCCGGCGCGTCCAGCTCTGGCGTTAACGTCTGCCGTCCAGCTCTGGCGTTAACGTCTGCCGTCCAGCTCCGGCGTTTAGCTCCGGCGTCCAGCTCCGGCGTTTAGCCCCGGTGTTAACCTCCGGCGTTTACCTCCGGCATTAACCTCTGGCGTCCAGCTCCGGCGTTAACCTCCGGCGTTTACCTCCGGCATTAACCTCTGGCGTCCAGCTCCTGCGTTAACGTCTGCCGTCCAGCTCCGGCGTTTAGCTCCGGCGTTTAGCCCCGGCGTTAACCTCTGGCGTTAACATCTGGCGTCCAAAAAAAGGCTCCTGATGATTTGGGAGGTGGGTGGAGCCAAGGTGCCTTGTCCCGCCCACTCTTTGTCTGTGCTCTCTTCCGGCAGTGTTCTGCATTTACTACGTCAGCCGCGGCGTTCTGCAGGAGAACAAGCTGGAGCTGCTGGTCTTCCTGCTCAGCCTGGCGGTCGTCATGGTTCGCTCTCTGGTCAACTTCATCGTGGTCGGGCCGGTCGGCCGCAGAGAGCTGCTGGTGGGTCAGCGCACGCCCGGACACGGCGAGGGTTGACAAACGCTCTGAATCAGGCGTTAGATTGTGAATGATGAATGCCAGTCATTCTATCTGCTGCCTGTTATTCCTTTAACATTTTTATGTTTATTTTCATTGTCATCTGAACATAAAAGCTGCTCATTCACTGCAGCTGAATTCTGAGGAGAAAAACGCCACGACACAACCTTCTGATGGTAGAAAGGAAAGGACGTCTTGAATCAGCATTTCTGTGGATTATTGACAGAGTTTTCATTTAAAGTCCCTCAGGCTCCAGAATAGTTCTGCTGGGAAACTGGATTTAATTTAAGTCAATGTGGAAGAGAGTCACTGGTTTGGTTCTCTAACATGCAGTCTGGTAGAAAATCTCCATCATAAAGGACTTTTATTCTGAAATGTTTCATTTAAATCTTGAGTTAAACAGAACCTTTAAGAAATCCTGCAGCTGTGACCCGGAACGTGGACGGTTCTGTCGTTCTCTGGAGAACCGACGTTTGACGCCTCGACAGAATCATCAGGATTCACGTCTGTCGGAGAAAACATCTAGAGTTCAGACAGACCCAGAGTCCAGGTCTGGAACCCAGTTCCAAACAGAAACCAGCCCTGAACCGGTTTCAGTCCTCAAACACGACCCCCCCCCCCCTGCAGAAAGAGGAAGCCGTCACCAGGTTCCTGAAATGACACCAGGTTGGTTCCACGACGGTTCTGCTGGCTTTCCACAACATCCTGATGGTCTGACGTCTTAGAACCGGAACGGGGTTCCTGTCTGCGCAGCTGCTGCAGGCCTCAAACCTGCTGTCCGTCAGCCGTTGGGGGCGGAGTCTGAGTCTTCTCAGGAATGTCGGTCTAATCGTTCCGCTCCAGATCAAAGGGTTCTCGTGTTTAGTGGATAAAACACATTTCTGATGAAATCGGCGACTTGACAACGAATCGTCAGAAGAAGGAAGAGATCACGAGAAGAAAGCAGATCTTCATCACGCCGATGCATCAGAGACACTTCAGTGAAGACTCTCCATCCTTCAATCACCAGAGATTCACAGAAATGAAGGAATCTCTGTGTGTCGGGGAAAAGCGCGTCCTTTCAGGGCCTCGGGTCACTCCAGGACACCATCTGTCAGTGATCCAGAAAGGGGGGTCTGCTGGTTCTGATGATCCACCAGCAGATGTCAGCATTGCTCTGTTTTAAGTGTTGATGAAGGGCCCTGGAAGCTGAGGAGGAGTCCGGCCTCCACCAGGATTTCCCAACCAGACCCCAGCTGGACTTAGTCTGGTTCTTCTGGTTAGCTTTGGTCTTTCATCTTCCTGGTGGTGAAACTGCTGCTGCTGGTGAGGGGGCGTGGCCACAGCAGCAGCAGGTCTGGCTGGATTCCCTCTTTCTGCTGTACCATGTCGGTGTTGGGGGGGGCCTGGCGACCACTTCAGCGGGGGTCTTGGTGTGGGGCGCCAGGCTCTCTCTCTTTTTCCATCCCATCATTCACCTCAGAAGAACATAAACACAGCTGTAGCTCACCTTTGCATTAAAGTGTGTGACAGAATGAAATGCTTTGTGTGTGTGAACTGTAGTTGTGTTGAGATTTTTGGAGCCAACAGGGAAGTTTGTAAAACCTGAGAATGTGTGTGGACAGGCCCCGCCCCTTTTAGACTGACATTTACACCAGACAGTAATGATGATAAACCTCCAGCATCTTGTTCCATAACCCTTGTGCTATCCTAGGCACTTTAACATTGGGAGGTGGGTCATCTAGACCCACTAGACAGTGGGGTCATCTAGACCCACTAGACAGTGGGGTCGTCTAGACCCACTAGACAGTGCTCTGAACCTTTTTTCTTCAATGATGTGTGATCTTCACTGGTGTCCATGGATTACATGAAATCTTTCCACCTTTATCCACCTTTGTCATGGTAGGGAGAACACGTCAATGGAAGGGGGGGGGGGGTCATCTAAGATAGCAGAAGGGTTTAATATAAAGTTTAGTCTAAATTACCAAAGGAGTTTATACAAATACACTCCTAGTGTGTCAGAACCTCCTGTTGAGTAGAATCTGTCCCACTCAGACGCCTTCAGCTCCTGTCCGTCAACAAAAAGACGTTTAAGAAGTTCAGACGTCTGTTCTTCTGGACCTCAGAACTTTTGCTGCAGAACCAGATCCCGTCTTCTTACCTGATCAGTTCCTACTGCTCCTAGAAATGTCTAAATTAGAAGGAAGGGGGCGGAGCTTTCTACTGTCTGGCTCCTCCTTTGTGGAACCGGTGCGGTGAGACTGATGGAACCTTCTGGTTCTGCTGTAGGCCCGCTTCGTGTGCATCATGGTCCTGGGCAGTGTCCACTCCGTTGGCATCATTTTCTGCTTCCTCCGGTCGCCCCACACGATGGCGTTCCGCGTGGGCGGAGCCTTGGAAAGCGTGCAAGAACAGTATTTCCTGTCCAACCTCTGTTTCTCCATGGTGACCTTGGACCTGCAGGCTCAGGTACGGCGATGCTTTGAGAGACCAGAACTGAGACAGCTGACATCACTTCCTGTGTCCCCCCCCAGCTGTGTCTGTGCATCCTGATCACGGCGTCGGACGGAGGCATGTCTGTGACGGACAAAGCGGTCCTGGCTGTGGGCGTGGCGTGGGCCTGCCTGACGGCGGCGGTCGGAGGCGTGGCGGTGAGTCTGACAGATTTCAGCTGAAGCTCAGCAGAGATCGGCGTTGGACCGTCTGCTCTGCGTTCCAGGTTCTGAAAGAAGCAAAGGTTCTGGTCTGGGTCTACATGGTCCAGAGCCTCCTCCAGCTGGCGCTCTTTGTGTATCTCATGTACGCGGTGAGTCCTCGCCATCCCTGGGTCAAACCATAGCGGCGTCCCTCTGAAAAACTGTCCCTGCAGGTGGTGGCGAGATGGTTCAGCGATAAGACGTACACCAACGAGGCGGCGGCGGTCTCCGGAGCGCTGCTGTCGCTGCTCATCAAAGCCGTGCTGCTGTGGGGGCTCGCCAAGCTGCTGCGGCGCCTGGGACGTGGACCGCAGGAGACCGGTGAGTCTGAACATCAGAACACCAAGGCTGCAAGCGAAACCAGAACCAGAACCTCTGTCATCCTGCAGCGTCTGCATCCAGGAAGTGACGGCGGGTTTCTCCTCTTCCTGAACATCCCTGCAGTCGCCGCGCCGGATCTTTCCGGACCTTCTGAACACACGACCGATGCCGAACTGTGTGGCTCTGAATTTGGGTTAAATAAAGGTTTGATATTCAAAGCAGACGGCTGCTGTTTGGGCCAGGAAGTCCAGGAAGGACGCCATGACGCAGAAGGTCAACGGTTCTTTATTCGTGAGTAAAAACAGCAGCAGAAAATCTGCTGAAACGACATTTCCGGCTGTCGGCTTGAAGAAGCACTTTGACAGGACCCCCACCCCCCAGAAAGACTGGAATGTGCTGATCCCAGACCTAAAATCTAACGAGCAGACGGAGGCAGAACCAGAACCTCTGTCTGCACAGGAATGACCCACCCGTCCTGATGAGACGTGCACGCACACGTGCACAGGGCGGCTCCAGGACAGTTTGAAAAAGGCTGTAAACGTGCGCGAGTTTAAGGCACAGTGCACGTGACGCCCAGCAGTACTCGCAGGCTGGTGCACGGAGCGGGGTGGTCTGAGGCGCCGTCCTGAAGGAGAATCCGTCTGTCCTCTGGGGTTTTCAGCTAAAGGTTCTGCTGGTTTGACCCGGTCCAGAACCGGTTCTAAAGCTGAATCCATGTTCAGGTTTGCAGCATTGACCTCAGGACGGACGGGTTTTCTTTTCAGGACCATCAGAGCCTAAACGGACCTCAGAGGACGTCAGAAGTCCTCGTCGCCGAGGTGGTTCTGCTTCTTCCTCACGTTCCAGTGCAAACACTCGCCCAGGCTCTCGAACCAGTCGTTCACCGGGTCCCGGAAGCAGATGGACGGGACGGGGAAGCAGGACGTGGTGATGCTGATGCTGAGGACACAGGAACACGGAACAGTCAGGCACCTTCTTCCCAGAACCGCCAGCGACCCCCAGAGGCGGGGCATGTGGACACACCTGTCCCCGTGGCAGATCTCCTGCCGCTTCCTGCCGTCAAACGACACCCAGGCCGTGTTCCTGGCGTCCTGCGACAGCGTGATCTGCCAAACGCCAGCATCTGGGTTAGAAGCTTCAGGTTCTGCTGGGTTTTTCCGGCTGGGGGGCGGGGCTTACCTTCAGCTCCACCCCTGCAGGAACCACAATGGGCCTGAAGGACAGCGAGTGGGGGCAGATGGGGGTAATCATGATGGCCGGGACGTTGGGGTGGATCATGGACGCCCCCGCCGCCACGGCGTACGCCGTGCTGCCGGTAGGTGTGGACACGATCAGTCCTGGGGGGGCAGAGAGCCTTCAGAACCCGTTCAGAACAGAGAGTGTGGGGCCCGGCGGGACGCTCACCGTCTCCCTGCACCGTGGTGATGAGGTGTCCGTCAAGGAAGAGGTCTACGTTGGACAGGTAGGAGGAGGGGCCTCTGTCCACCACCACGTCGTTCAGAACCTGAAATACAGTCGACGTTTGGTCAACCCCCCCAACACGCCGTCACGGGCCCTCGCACTCAGAACCGGGATCTGACCTGGTACTGCACGACGGGGCGGCTGGCCTCCACGCCGCCGTTGGCCAGGACGATGTTCTTCTCGTCCGAGCCGTCCTTCTTCTCCCAGTTCTCCTTGAACACCTGGACCTTCAGCCGACTCCGGAGGATGATGGCGGCGTTACCTGTGGACAGGCCAAGCACGCCATGAAAGACGCCGAAGCTCCTCCTCCTCCACAGCCTGACAGGACGGGAATGTCCGACCTTCGATGATCTGCGTGACCTGAGACTGGAAGGCGTCGAACTGGAAGGGCGTCAGAAAGCCCAGAGAGCCCAGGTGGAAGCCCATGACGGGCGGGACGCTGTCCTGCACCAACAATGGGGGAGGGGCAACACATTTAGAGGCGTGGCTAGCGGCCGCACGGCCGGGTCCGGCTTCATACCTGGAAGAGCGAAGACGCGTAGAGCAGCGTTCCGTCTCCTCCCAGGCAGATGATGAAGTCCACGCGGTTGGAGATGTCATCCAGGTCTGCCAAAGACGGAGACAGCTTTGACTTTAAGCTCCGCCCCCCAGCCCCCAACATCAGGGGAAGGCTCACCTTCTCTGAAGGTGCAGAACTTCTTAGTGACCGCGCCAAAGCTCTCGTCTCTGGAAATGGCCGGGTCATCCAGAACTTTCTTCTCCACGTAAACGATCATGTCCTTCACCTGGGAGACAGGTAGTCAGCATGGCCCCTCCCCCTCCAGCACACACACACAC
>CM074490.1:7119417-7140229 GCA_037389245.1 Oryzias sinensis
CACCGACACACAAACACGCACCGACACACAAACACGCACCGACACACAAACACGCACGACGCACAACAGCAGGCCGACAAACAAACACACACCGACACACAAACACGCAGAGACGCACAAACACACACAGACACACAACAGCAGGCCGACACACAAACACACACCGACACACAAACACACACCGACACACAAACACGCACAGACGCACAAACACACACCGACACACAAACACACACCGACACACAAACACTCGCCGATACACAACAGCAGGCCAACACACAAACACGCACAAACACACACCGACACACAAACACGCACCGACACACAAACAAGCACAAACACGCACCGACACACAAACACGCACCGACGCACAAACACGCGCCGATACACAAACACACACCAATACACAAACATGCGCCGACACACAAAAGCAGGCCAACACACAAACACGCGCCGACGCACAAACACGCGCCGACACACAAACACGCGCCGACACACAAACACGCGCCGACGCACAAACACGCGCCGACACACAAACACGCGCCGACGCACAAACACGCGCCGACGCACAAACACGCACCGACACACAAACACGCGCCGAGGCACAACAGCAGGCCAACACACAAACAAACACCGACACACAAACACGCACCGACACGCAAACACGCACCGACGCACAAACACGCGCCGACGCACAAACACGCGCCGATACACAAACACACACCAATACACAAACATGCGCCAACACACAACAGCAGGCCAACACACAAACACGCGCCGACACACAAACACGCGCCGACACACAAACACGCGCCGACGCACAAACACGCGCCGACGCACAAACACGCGCCGACACACAAACACGCGCCGACACACAAACACGCGCCGACACACAAACACGCGCCGACACACAACAGCAGGCCAACACACAAACACGCACAAACACACACCGACACACAAACACGCACCGAAACACAAACACGCACCGACACACAAATACGCGCCGACACACAACAGCAGGCCAACACGCACTGACGCACAAACACGCACAACAGCAGGCCAACACACAAACACGCATAAACACACAAACACGCATAAACACACAAACACGCACAGACGCACAAACTAGCACCGACGCACAAACACGCACCGACACACACACAAACCAAACAGACACACAAACACGCACCGACACACAACAGCAGGCCGACACACAAACACGCACCGACACACACACAAACCAAACAGACACACAAACACGCACAGACACAGCCAGCAACAGTAAGACCACAACAACTGGAGCCCGGATCTTTGGGCCGCTGTGCTAAACGTGAGAGACCCGTCCTGGGGGGGTGGGGGTCCTGGGCGGATGGTCGACGTTACCTGGAGTCCGTGCCCCAGTGCATGGCGTAGATTTTGGCCAGATGCCCCCTCAGTGTCCGCCTGGTGCGCATTTGAATCCGTCCGACAGGATCAATGTTGGCTGTGATCTGAGGAACGGAGGGAAACGCACCAATCAGACGCTTTGCCCCCTGAGGGAACGCCCCCAGACCCTTTCAGGCCGCCTCACCTGAGACAAGGTGGCGTCTGCACACGCTTTCCTGGCATCCTGAAAGACACAGCAGAAGCTCGGTTAGTGCACAGCCACGGCTACCCGCTGTCGCCATGACGACGGCTTACTCTGATCTGGTTCTTCAGCTGCTCGGCCTCCTGGCGTAGCTGATCCAGTTCACTCATTTTCCTCTGCTAAAGGTGGGCTTCACTCCGCCGCCGGGCTCTTGCTGATCTGCAGAGAGCAGAAGGACTGCAGTCAGTACAGAAACGCCGCTGAACCCAGCTCGTCCTGCGAACACGCCACAAACACGCTACACATGCGTGACGCTCTGATGGAGCTCATCTGTAAATCACACAGTGGCAACAAAACCCATCCAGTTCAGAAAGGAGTCATTCCAAAGCCCCGCCCCCTAACCACCAGGACGGAGTGGGGTTTGAGGCAGAGGCCAGAGACCTGCCGGGCTGCCGCTGGGCTGCCGGAGCCCCCGGTGGCTCACCTGAGGGGCAGGTAAAGCAGGTAAAGCCCTTCATGCTGTGGCTGGATCTAAACTGCCCTCCAATGTCATCCCTGTAATCCTGGGACACAGTTGATTCAGCTCCTCCAGCCAAATCCGGTTAAGACGAAACCTGCTGATGATCCTAAAAGCAGCGGCTCTCCCGCTGACCCCAATCCTCTGACGCCATTAACAACGCCACTTTCACCAAACACAGAGACTTATTCTATCGTCAAGCGTGAGGCTTTGTGTTGGACCCAAATCCAAACAGGAGCCACCGACGTTCAGACGACTAACACAAGTTTAACAATCCTCACGCTAGAAATGCAAAGTGCAAAAAGGAAAATCCAACCTGAACTTGACAGATCGAATGAGACGACCTGAGCAGGTAAAACCTGACAGATGAACCTTCAAAATAAGAGCATTCTGTGGATGAAATGGCTTTAGCAAAGCTGGGCTCCAAGCCTACCTTGCTGCTGTTCCTCTGCTTCGAGATGAGGCTCCTCTGTCCTGGGGAGTGCAGAGACCTTCTGAATGAACACCTTATCCTTCATGCACCTGACATCTTAGTAGCTACCTGTCACCTGATTGGCTGGCTCTGCTAAATGGGTCTGAATCTCAGCAAGGCGCCTTACCCCCTAATCTCACGGTAATATCAGTGGATAATTCTAGTCTCCTCTATTATAACCCGGTGAACATGTTCAGGACGGCAGACTCTGGGCTTCTGTCTCCAGGTTCCTCCGCCTCACTTATTAGTACACAGGTGATAGAAATACATCAGCTTCCATCCAAATAGAAAAGCCGGCGTCAGTGCCAAATGATCAGACCAGCAACAGATTGCTGTCATGAACATTTTCCCAATCAAAACATTGAGCTTATTTCCAGCTAAGCATTTCTGGGAATCCAGCCATCTTTGCAGCGTCCGCTAGCGTACACAATAACAAAAATCCATTTGGTGTGAAAAGGCCTTTCAGAACCCTCAAGGACACGCTGCATCAAAGCAAAGCCAATGACATCCTATCACAGCCATAAGGCCGGACCAGAGAAGGTTCGGTCACCTATGCCCACTTTATGACCCCCCCTCTATGACCACCACACTGGCATTGTGTCGTAGTTGTGGGATGGCAGCATAAGGTCACATCTTAGAAATGCAGCATTTTGAAAGGCAGATGCATTTTAAACTCCCAGAATACAGCATCTCCATGAAAAAACGTGCTGGTTTACGTAAGACCAACGATCTGCCTTTTCTGCTGAGGGTGGGTGTGCAAAAACCCCCGTCAGCAGATGATCCTTGACTGCGCTTCCTATTTTTAGTGAGGTGCTGGGAGGAGGAAAGCATATTTCACATTTGAGCGTTCCTCCTATCAGCAGCAGCCTCCACACAGACCCTTCATGTCATTTCCTGTTACTGCACAACCATTTCTACACCTTCAGCCCTCATTCTCTTCAGGTTTACAGTGTCGCCCCGCTTATTCGGGTTTTACATTCGCGGTTCCGCGTATTTGAAGATTCTTTCAGTCACGCGACTCCTCCGGTTCATCACAAAAGCTCAGACAACTCAGGATGCTTTTATGAAACCTTTGCATCCGAGGGAGGTGCTGTGGGAACTTCTGAGGTGGGGGGGCAGAGATAGAGAGCACGCCGGCCGGCCCGTCAACCACCGAGAGCTGGCTCCACGATTCCTGAATGGCTATAACCAAAGTTTGTACCCCTACACGGAGAAATGGCATCAGCTGACTCAGAAGAGGCCGGAAAATCTCCCCCAACGCTGGAAAAGACGATCGGAGAATAATTATGGATGAATGAATGACGGATGAAACGGCTCAAATGGCCCCGCAGGACCTCTGGCACTAAAGTGAAGAAGGGAGTCCTGGCTTAAGGCACAGAGCCAGACTCCTGTCATAGAGGGGCCGACGGTACAGTCTACTGCTCTGAATCAAGAACCTGCAGTTTCAGAAGGTTTTGGATGAGGAGGATTGGTGACGGACATTCTTCAGCCGCAGGGTGGGGGGGGTCTCTGGAATACAGCTCATGTCGTTTTTGATCCAGGAGCAGGAAAGAATCCAAAATATAGTTTTTGAAGCTGATCTAAGATGACAAATTAAGTCCGTATGAAATAGCAGCCCTTAGCTGTAAGTTACTATTCTGGAGTCCAGGAAAAGTACAATAACACACTTGAATCATTTCATGCTCACTTATAAGCATAACTTTCTCTCTAAAGTTCCAGGGAAACTTCTGACTGACTGACATCAAACCACAGCAGTAGGGCAGCAATATAAAGCATATTAGAGTCTAACGGCTTTGGCGGTAGATGGTGGGGAGGCCGATGACTGTCACCCTGATGACACTAGGAAAAGAGTCGGTCCAGAGCTGTCGGCGCACAAGAGGATAGAGACGAGGGAGGCAAGCTGGAGGACAGACCAGATTACACTAATGAGAGTGAACAAGCAGAGGACAATTGGGAGGGTAGATGCTAATTAACCCCTTGGTAGCAGGGAGCCAGCCGGAGTGTTCATAGCCTTAAAGACTAAGCACAGAGCAGCATCACCTTGAACTTTATATGCAGATGTGTAAATATTACTAAATATTTCATATAAAGGAGGATTTTATTTTTCTTATCAGAATAGATGCAGAAAAAAATCCAATGTTTATTTTAACGCAAATATAGCGTCAACTACTAAGCACAACGTTGCTTCTTCAACCTGGAGGTTTGCTGCTCATCAGCCAGAACCAGTATAGTGTGGAGGAAGTGGTGCAAAGCATCTCAGACAGAAAACGTCCTCAGCCAGGCTGGAAATCAACCGATGCAACCGTCAAACACGGAGAGACTAAAAGCTATTTTCAAAGAAAGTATCTAAACGTTTGTGTCAGTAGTGTCGTCTCCCAGTGAGAGATTATACAGATACAGCTCATCCCTCAATTAAGGAATAAAACATCAGACCAAATGTAGGTATATAGTTACAGAGCTATAGTGCTTTATAGTGCTACACTTTTAGCAGGTCTTGTTGTTGTGCAGTTTCTTTAGTAAGTACATCTGATTAGCATTTTGAACAGAGCGGTGAACAATGTGCCAATGTTGAAACAAGACTTTTCTGCAAGCCTTTTTTTTCCTTACAGCATTGAGTGTTCTGATTGGCTGCAGACTATTCCAATCAATCTCATCTCTGACCCGGCTCCTGTACAGAATGATCTTTGTTTTTATTATATAATAATAAAAACTGCAAGCGCCCAAGCGATCCAGCCAGATGCTCATACCTAAAGCACCGGACAAACTAAAGGCTCCTCGCCTTGACCAGCCGCCTCAAGAGGTCCACAAGGGTCAGCGGAGCCAGACCTCAGCTCATTAGGATGGTATCAGAGTCCAGCTGTGATCCAAACATCAGGAGGTTCCTGTCATGAGCACTTGTGTGTCCAAGTGTCCTTGGGCAGGACACTGAACCCCACATTGCTCCTGGATGTTAAAGGCTGGCGCCAGTGTTCAGCAGCAGCGCCACCTTCAGTGTGTGAATGTGCTTGGTGGTCAATGGGCTGTAAAGTGCTTTGGGCCTTCTAAGAAGGCAGTCAAGTGCTGTACAAGTATACAGTGTTCCTCCGCGCATTAGTGTTTCACTATTCGTAGATTTCTTTCTCCTGCAAGGACTCAGAAGCAGCTGGAAAATCTCCTGAAACGCTGAAGAAGACAACCGATCATCCGGAGCAGAGTTTAATAGGAATGAAACCGCTCCCTTCTGGAAGAAGGAGACCTCTGGCACTAAACTGATGAAGAAGGAAGAACGGACTCCTGCTTTTAAGGCACACCACACTCTTATTGTTATTAAATACAGTCTATCGCTCTCCGTGGTTCTCCGTATTTGCAGATTCACCGACATGTCTGGTCCCTAACCCCCGCCAATATGGGGGCATTACTGTACACCATTTAGGCGCCATTTCATGTTTGAGCAGGAAGCACACAAAAGCTGTTTAGTAAAGCTAGCAAAACATTGAAAGATATGGACTTCTAGTAGGGGGGGTGGGGGCTCCCTTAGAGATAGGGGGAGGAGCTCGGAGTAGAACCGCTTCTCCTCCACATAGAAGGGAGCCAGTTGAGGTGATTCGGGCATCTAGTCTGGATGCCTCCTGGACACTTCCCTGGGGAGGTGTTCCGGGCACGTCCCACTGGGCGGAGGCCAGGACACGCTGGAGAGGCTACGTCTCTCGGCTGGCCTGGGAACGCCTCGGGGTCCCCCCATTGGAGCTGGAGGAAGTGGGCGGGGAGAGGGAAAGTCTGGGCATCTCTGCTCAGTCTGCTGCCCCCACGACCCGGTCCCGGATAAGCGGAGGAAGATGGATGGATGGACATTTCAACAGAAAAAACATCAATTTTTGGTTCTTTTTTAATGAGAACTGCTTTCTGTTCGGCAGTCAGACGGCTGCAAGGGACCGTCCAAAAAGTTCTGGGGAAAAGTTATTTAAAAAAGAAATAACCTGTCCAAGAAGATGGTAAAACTAGCCACCCTAATGGCTCATGGGAGGGCTGGTGTTCACAGACATTCACTTTTGAAAAACTTCTGCACATTCTGACCAAGAAAATCTTAAAGGAATGAGAGTCGACCTGTGCAGACTGCAGACGCCAGGACCGTCTTTTAGGGAAGTGTGTCTGTTCAGACATCTCATACATAGACATTCAGTATACATACATGCTTTTCCCACCTAGTATTTTTCTTTGTTTTGTTTATTTTTTACATACATAGAGAAAAGCTTGGCCAGGATAAAATACCTGTTAGTTAACCTTTAATTTAATAAAATTGCCAATGGACACAGAAGTGCATAAGATCTCCATCAGTGTCTATTGACTTGCATTAAATAGTAGAAAAGTGAGTTTAAAGCGTCTGTGGCTTGCAGTGAAAATGTCTGTTTGGAAAGCTACAGCCACACCAACTCACCTTCCATTTGTTCTGTGGAAGAGAATTATGAAATATTTAAATGAAATCATTCTCATCTCTGCCGTTTTACCTTCAAATCAACCGCTGTTGTCTGTGATGCCAGCTTTCCTACTGAGCATTTCCTATCACAATGTAAATATTTGCATTTGTCATAGAAGAGAAGCTGCTGCCAGTAAACTTCCAACCGTCTCAGATGAATTGCGTTCTCCACGCCCCCCCACTGCAGTGCTGTGGTGAAGTGAAGCAGAGTAAATGCAGCGACAGAAGACAGAAGGGACTGGCTCCTGGACATTTGCTGTAAAAGCCTCATGCCTTTCAGACGGCTGTTCTATAACACACGTGGCTTATCAGCAGCTTGGATTTTTAGCCTTCACTAAATAGAAGTTGCACTAGAAGCTCACTGGTGTTTACTGCCCTACTGCCCCACTCAGCAGTGGACACAACAGGTAATTAAACAAATCAAAGAGTTGGATCCAGACTGTGTCAATGACCTTTTCTGCTCTACATGAGGCAGTTCTCCTCACCATACACAATAAGTGCCTTTAAAATAGATGAATGGCTGAATAACCATGGTTGGCCTTAGGCCCACAACCCACTTAGCTCCTCTGAAAGTAGTGCAAGATCCTGAGGCTGCCAATACGAACGCAAAGGCGGAGCCATCCTTTAGTACCATTCAGCTCAGAAGCAAAATTGATGAAACATGATGATAAATCCAAATCTTAGCAGATTTCATGCTATATTTGAAGCCTTTCCAGAACCGCTCTACATGCAGTTTCAGACCCCAGAATCATCGGGTCCGATTCAGCAGACAAATACTGTAGAGCTGCTCGATATGAGGGAAACTCGCCATATGCAATATGACTGGTTAATATTGCGATCAGGATATGATTTGCTGTATGTAAACAAATAGCAAAACCACCAAAAACATCCTTTCCATTTTAATGCAAGAGTTTAAAAATGATTCTCCAAATGACCCTAAGAGGCGAACATCTACCTTAATAGGGCTCCATGCAAATGGTCAAACGAATAAAGGGATTTATTTTATTTGTTAGATGCTTGAAGATGCCATAAGATTGATTTAGGGTCCCAAATTAACAACAATGTATTAAAAATGAACACCAATTCTGAGCATTTTCTTCTGTTTGATGAGTCAAAGTTCGAAGCAGCGCTACAGATGTTTGTGTAAAACAAGCCGTTTCTATTGGCCCTCCTTTGACTTTCTATCTGAAATGCTCCTTCTTTTCTGCGTGGACACAGGTAGACGAATAAAAGTCGTTACACACTGATGCTAATGAGCTGTTCTGGGTGTTGGACCGGACCGGACCGGACCTGGCTAAAGAAATGCATTCATTCATAGCACTTTCATAAAACACCATTTTCTAAAGATAATAACCACGAATGAAACTTTATTAGCATCTTCCTAAATTACAGAGGAGGTGTCGTGTTGACACCCCCCCCCCCCCAATAGAAGTCAGGCATTTATTGTAAATGAGACAGTCAGTGATCTGTCCAACAGTCTGAGCTATTTTGGATCTTAAGTTTATTTTCAAACACTTTATGTAAAAAAGGAAAATGACTTTTTAAAAAAGATGCTGTAAAATCCTTTCAAGTGAATTTACTGAAAAACCACCAAAATAAAACTATGCCTAATCTTAATTTGAAAAGCAGTCATAGCGATGGAAAGTCTAAAAAATGAATTTCTCTGTTGGGGTTCTAAGCAGCCCCACACATGAACCAACGTCTGTTTTGTACGGAACAAGGAAATGAATCATTTACCTTAAAAAGGAAAGGCCAGCTCAGAGCTAAACACACGACTGTATTTAAACAATAAACGCACTCCTTTGATTGCATTAACACTCATAGCCCTTAAAAAGGGAACATGTGTGTGAAGGCTCACATGACGGCGCTGCCATGTTCTGGCTCCACTGTGGGACGGATTGCTAACAGAAGGCGACAAGTCAAACAAGAGTCTCTGCCGTCACCTCTGCATTCCAGTCAGTTCGGCTTTTCCTGCAGCGGTCAAATGTAAACAGACGTTAGGCTGTGGCCATTCAAAGCAGAGAAGCCTCTGAGGTGAACATGCAAAGTGCTGATCCAGACTGTTAGGAGCTGCAGAATCAAGTGCAACAGCGCTGCACTGACAGCAAACAGGGCCGACTACTTTGACTATTCAAAACACAGTCCAGGCCTTCCGCTCTACCACAGCCAACTGTGCAGAAAACAACCACAGTAGAACTCGATTCCATCTAAATAGAGGAGAAGGAATGTAACAACGACAATGAAAGCAGCATGGAATCAGGCAGTCCATTTGTGGGTCAACTGCAAACGTATGTCAAACTCACTGATCCAAGTCCAGTTACCCCAGAATTTCTGTTCTTCAGGGCAATTGGACCTAAAAGCTTCCCCTGGATGCCAATCAAAGAGCCATTTGGATCAGTTTCCCACAGAAATGAAAACACGGGGAGCTGCAACACCCTTTGGAAAACCCGGTGTTTCCGGTGGATGGCATCGTTTTTAAAGTTGGTGAAGACATGTTCATTTTTTTGGATCCTCTGTCATTTAATGGGTTCTGATGAGAACCAGAGAGTCCACAAAACTGGCAAATGTGTCGTAATGAACCTGCAGTTCATCCGCTTATGTCAGGATGTTTTTGGGGCCAAAGCTGCATGTTTATTCTGGGATGTCTCGCCACATTTGAGGCGTTGTTGTTTGCAAATTCCTGGTTACATATTAACCGTACGGGTAAAGTCGCTGAAAGCAGACAAATCTGCCCAGGAGCCATGAAACAGACTGTTGACTTCAGGAACTTCCATTTTCTCCAGATTCTCCATCGTTGTCCTGCCTGGGTCGGAACATTGTTGGGATCACACGCCGGAGGGAGTGGTGGTGATGACGCAGGTCAATAGTCACATAGAACCCAACTGAGAAAATCTCTACATTTAGATAGAACACTTTTAAAAATAAATATTTATGAACCTTTCCTGCTTACCGACCGTAGTCGTCAGCACAGAGGAGCCACTCGCCTGGTTCCGACCCGCTCCAGGGACGAGCAGCTCGCCTGGTTCCGACCCGCTCCAGGGACGAGCAGCTCGCCTGGTTCCGACCCACTACTCTTTCAACATGTACTGTGTTTTTAGAACACAATCCCATCCCATAATAAACTCTGGATCAGCGTTCACAGCCGCAGACACGCCCCCTCCACACGTCCTCACTGCTTTCGTCTTCCCGCCCGCTGGCACATCCCAACAGTGTTAAAGGCGCCACATCAATCTGAGAACAGAATAGTTATTCTACAAAAGCACAGAGAGCCGCAGCTCAGGGATGGAAGAGCCGCCCCCATGCAGGTTGCCGACCCCTCCCTGGATGAAAACGTTGTATTATGAACCTCTAGTCCAGCTACTCATAAATGCTGCTGTCAATCTTTCAACATACTGAGAACATGCCAAAGAACCAGAACAATAGCCTTCAATTCAAAGCAGGGATACAACTGTCTGGATCAGGGGTCGGCAACCTTTTTTACTCAAGGAGCCATTTGGGACGGCCCCTAATAAAAAGAAAGCACCCGGAGCCACAGCCCGTTTTGACATCATTATATACGTTATGCATGTATATATTATTCAAAGGTGCTCATTACGTCGATACGTCGAAAAGATAAAATAGAAAAAAAGTACTTCGTTAAAATCCACCAGCCAATCAAAATCCTCACTGAGAAGTACGGGACTTGATTGACATGTAGATTGGCCAATCAGACATCGTCTGAAGCATCCGTCGCTGCAAATGCACATTATGTTCTTTAAAGGATGATACCGCGGCCGCATGTGGGCGGAGCTACTAGTACTGGTCTGATTGCTGCATGGAGCGATGTGTTTATCAATGCATGGTAGACACTGAGAATGTGGAGAGATCAGGTTTATTATTTTGAAGAGATCTACTTGGTAATCATGTTTCCATGTTTGAGTTCATAAAATCATCCCAGAGAAAGTCTCTGCTTCAACTCCTGCAGTGAAAGCTGCGTCTCAATCTGACGCCGTGTTTCCATCTCTGACTGAGTTTGAAGCCAAAGCCCCTCCCCCGCCTCTCTACCTGCTTTTCCTCTCTACCTGTTCACCTGTTCACATCCTCTGCAGCTGAGATTTGTTTCCCCGTGCTCCTCAGTGTGTCCGACACAGAGAGCGCTAAATACGATAGTCGGGGCGCTCCAGCGCCGCACACGGAGGGAAGAGCCGGACGCAGGTTATAGCGGGGATAGAGCGGGTTAAGCAAATGAATGGAAGAAGGCGGCCCGCTGAAGAAATATTCAATATTGTACACATTTTATTATTAGTCTGAACTATCTTTTATTTAGAAAAATCTTATATCAGTCCAGTACGAGAGAAAAAAAAAAATCAACAAAGGCTTTGTTTTGGCTGGGTCTGGCGGTTTTCAGATGACTTTTGGGCTGGAAACCTGTGACTCTATCTGGCAACGCTGGCGTGAACTCTCAGTCTGTCATCAGTCTCTGCCCCGCGGTACGTCAAGTTCCCGGCAGAAGATCAGAGTGTTTATTGAAGCCGCCCCGCGTCTCCTCCTGCTATCAGCTCTACAGGTCTCGCCCGATAAATACGAGCTCATTACGAAGCTGTTTTTTACGTGGCTCACGCTTCGTACGGAGCCACCAGCGCCTTTGAAATGCCATGAAAAATGAAAAAACTAAAATAAAATGTAATTATTATAAAATACTCATTATTTTCCAAAGTGACAGGGAGCCACAACAGATGGATGAAAGAGCCACATGTGGCAGAAATATGTATCACATTTCCATGGAAACGGACAGTTCAGCAGGTTTCAGTCTGTCCTCAGCTAAACAAACATTTTATGGATTATTTATATGAAATAAAGATTAGGCGCAGCAGTGACCCCTGCGGTATACAAACCCCATTCAAAATCCACAAAACTCTAGTCACCCAAGTTTACAAACTGATGTTAGTTTATCAAGTAACTTCTAACCCAAATCAAAACTGCTCCTATAATTCCATATTACAGTTCACTTTTAAATAATTATTTCCTGATTAACAGCGTCAAACACTTTTTTTTAATCAATAAATATTCCTGATGGCACTAGTGACATCTTCCACTAGGTCAATCATGGTTAACGTCAGGTTGACTGGATCTGAAACCATACTGCCTGGTGTGAGGATTTTATGTGTATTTAGAAATGCCTCTAATCTGTAATTGGAACGTTTTACCAATTTCTTTTTTTAAATGTGGTAGTATAATTTTACAATTACAAGTCTGTCCTTTGTAAAGTTGAGCTTGTCCCCACATTTACAGTGAAATAACTTCTGCTGATGTGTGTAAATGGTCTGGAAATGCCAATAATGGTCACTTTACAATTGTTATGTTTATACAGCTCAGTATCAGTTGAGTTAATTTACGCAGTTTTGGTTTTTTTCCCAATTACTTCACTTTCTACCTTTGGTGTGAAAATCAGAAATTCTTTGTTCACTGAGACTCTTGTTTGCGCATTCAGGTAAACGACCAACAACAATATTAACAAGAAGACTCCTAGACCTTTTTACTACATCATCTTTTCGGTCTGCAAGCTTCTCACCATCAACAAAATAGTACGCTGTCATCGCTGTGGATATTTCAAATTGAACTAAATATTCCATTACTAAAAAGTTTTTTTAATTGAGTTTTCTGTCCCCGTCAGTAAGAGACAGAGCCAACAATCAAAAACATTAAATGTCTGATGCCAGCATTGCAGGTATACCAGAGTACTTCTGTGGTGTTACTTCAGACAGTGGCAATGTCACCCAGTTAATAGTCTGGAAGGATCCAGAGAGATTTAAATGCTTCTTAGATACTTTTATTGAAATCAACACAGCAGAGGGGTATATGGAGGAAACGCAGCTGAGATAAGGACCATGAACTTTTTCCACCACCAGGGGTAAACACAACGACCTCAGTTCTGCTTTCATTTAGGTCAAGAAAGTTAGCGGCATCCACATCCTAACTTCAGCAAGGCAGTTGATTATAGGGGTGTGCCAAAATATCGATATGGTGATATATCGCGATACTTAGTCCCGCGATCGATTATCGATACGTCTTCATCAAGTATCGACCTTTTATTTACGTTTTAAAACCCTGTAAAACGTTATATTAACCATGCTTTGGTAATTCCTTGCAATTCCTTGGAGGGTCGATAGGGGGCGCTCGTTGCGAGATTTGTTGTTGCGGGCGGACGAAGAAGAAGAACACACATTCAAACAAAGATGGCGGAGCGGGAAAACAATGAGAAGCAACGGCAGCAAGTTAAAAGACGCGCCGGCAGCAATAGAGCTGCATCACCCGGAGTTGTGTGAGAAAGCTGTGGCTGCTGCTGCCTGAAGCCGACGCAGCCCGACGCGGATACTTTTTTCCAGACGAAGCTAGCGCCGTCTTCTGAGAGACAGAGCAGCGGCAATAACAAAGTACGGAAAACGGCCCCTGCAGCGCGGTGGAGAACGAGGGATTTGGGTTTTTATTGAGTAGAGCCACGCTTTGACATTCCCTCTCGGAAATACTGAAAAAAGGATCCCTGAACTGTACGTCCAGACCAGAGCTACGGCTGAGATGGAACCCCCCCCCCCCCCTTAGACCCCCCTTCTCCTCTAAGCAGAGGTAGACGAGCGGCGTCTTGATGCTAAATATGTTTATGTTCATGTTTTTCTCTCCAGAAAAACATGAACATAAACATAGATCACATGCAGCTTTTCCCCAAAGGTTTTGTTCACAAAGACATTAACTTTTAGATGCACTTCAAGTTTTTTATGTATTTTATCCCTGGTAATTTATTTTGAAAGCAGTTTATGTCTTAAAAACTTAAAGGAAAGTTCCTAGCTAATTGATTTTTATTTTTCTGTGAGAATTATATTTTTGTCTACACCACATTTGCACTAAATGGTGTTATTTATTTTTTAACAAAGACACTATAATTTGTTCACAGAATTAATATCTGATTTTCAACTATTATTTTAAATTAAGCAATGGCTATGGCTTTGTTTTTCAAAAGTTAATACCAATGTGTCTGGCAGCTACTTGACTTATTCATTTTTTATCCTGTTTACAGCAATTTTGTACTAAATAATGACACTGCTGTTGATGTTCACTATTGTTTAAACTGAATTTTACAGATATTTCCAAATGAAAATTGTCATTGTTTGTCAAAGACAGTGTATTACTGATTTCAGCAATGTTACACACAAGTCTGTTATTCATTACACCAAATAGGACACAAGTTGTTTATTATCATGGTGTTTAAAAAAATAAATGGGGAAATATTTTCCAAAAGGCTGTTTTTAGAGTTCTTCTTTCTTAAAGTTTGATATATCGTGAGTTGTTAGAGACGAGATATATCGATTATCGCATTATCGCCATATCGTGATAGTATCGTTATCGTGAGCAATGTATCGCAAATCGTATCGTATCATGAGGTATCCAGTGATTCCCAGCCCTAGTTGATTATTGTGGTGATCGTGAGGTCGGTCCCTCACATTAGAGTTGGATGATGTGATGGCTGACTGACCTCACGATGGACGACACCATGGTGAGGCTTTTATTAATGTTACGGTTATTATGAAGCGCCTGTTCACTCATTTTAATTTTAATCCGTGCTTTTTCTGTGGAAGAACGGAGCTGGAAGAAGGCGGGGCTAGGAGAGGCTAACAGGGGCTAACAACATTTAGCCTTTGATGAACATAAATCCATGCAGGAAACGCTGCAATCTGCATCCTGGCTGCATATAAATATGTGGGAATAACAGCAGCCTTTATTTTGTCAGGACACGACAGGAAACACAAATCCAGGTGATTGTTTGAACGGTTTCTAAGGACTGAGCAGCATTTCTGCTTTGAACAGCTCACACACCGCCCCAAAGCCGCTGAGTGAGCTGACGGTCCGAGCTCTGCCCGGACTCACACTTTTACCGGGAGACCCGGTTCTCCGGAGTCCTGAGTGAGCTGGGGGCGGATGGCAGTCCAAAGTCTCCCACACATAGCGCACACGTAACAAAGCATCCTCCCTTCCCCTCAAACACAAGGCCGTCTGCTCTGCTCAGAGACTCGGTCCACCTGACTAATCAGGTGCAGGAGCGACTTTTCTATTTTGTTATTTTTTGTTAAAGTCACTTCCCTCAGTTTATACTGGATCATCGCGGATGAGTCATTAGTTGGGAAATAAAAGAAATAAAGTAATAAATTACAATAACGAATAATAATTATATAATAATGAACATTTAAATATACTCCCCCCCCCCCATCATCGTCCATCCCGATGACCCTAGTGGGGGTCAGAAATTAATGCTCACAAAGTAGACCTGCACAATAAATGAAAAAATGTATCGTTATCACGATATCAAGCTGTGTAATGTGCACATTGCAAAAAAGGCAGAAAATTGAAATAAATGGTTACTTTAAATGTGCAAAAACAATCTTATGGCAGCTTGAAGCGAATCAAATGAACCCCTGTAGGCATTTGACCAATTCTAACTGTAAAGTCAATTTCAAACATTCTGAGAAAACGAGATTTATTTCTGCTTCCATTTTATATTAAATCATACCAAAAACAGCCTGAAAACAGCTGAACGTTGATGGTAATTGCTATTATATATCATTGACATTAAATCAGCAGGTGTCATGAGGAAGGAGGCGGGAGGATTCAGTACATCTGACAGATTGTGGTGTAACACCGGCTCTGTGATGCTACAAAGACACTAATAGAAACTGTGGATTCAATTCTGTTATTAAATTCATGAAATACTGTTTGTATTTATGTCCTATGAATTCATCTTGTTTTATTTATCCGCCACGTCTTAAAGTGTGGATGCCATGCTTTGAACAACTTTGTCAAATAAAAAAGCCCTTTAAACGCTGATTCTATTGATACCAATAGTTCGCGTCGAAAAAAATCCGAAGCATATGAATAATAGACATCTTTCGAAGGAATCAGAGATTTGGATCTGCCGCTAGAGCGCAGGCTGGAAGTGAACCCGATATGACCTGTGACGTAACGAAAGGGAGTTGCCTTTCGCAGTTCCGCTTCGGACAGCATGTAAACAAAACAGGTAGTCTTCGTTTCTCTCGTGTTTAAATCTGTTAATCATCAACATGCCAAGTCGTTGTGTGGCAGCTGGATGTAGCAATACATCTAGTGAAAGTGTATCTGTGTATAAAATTCCCAAAACAAGAAACGCTGCTGAAAAGGGGAAAGTTCAAGAAGGTGGACGGCGAAGGATTTTCCCCTCCAGATCTGCAGGAGAGAAGTCTGCGTTTTCGACGGGACAAAAACCGGGACACAAACGAAGAATTTTGAACGGAGAGTTGGGAGGAGGATCTTGGCTTCTGAGTCGAGGAAAGGCGGGTGAGCTGGAAGCGAGCGAGCCGTTTTCTGGGTCGGACAGGACGGCGCTGGAGTCGGGAGCGGAGGCTGCTAAGCTAGGCTAGTGTGCATCACGATGGATCACATTGAGGCGAAGTAGTCGTGTTTTCTGTTGTCCTTGGATCCAACTGGAGTATTTCAACGCACTCAATGTTTTGCAAGAGAAGCAACAGTTCTGCAACGTTTTTTTTCTTTTGCTTTTGAGGCGCCGGTACCGTGAGTAAATTGAACTGTGTGTGTGAGCGCGCGCGCGCACGAGAAAAGGTTTCAAACTGTTTCAAACAGGTAAAACTGTTAATGTTCCACAGTTGTTAATGGTATACAGTGACTTTGTTAACTAAAGAGTAGTAATATCTGGGAAACTTTTATTTTGTGACATTTATTTTGTAAATTGGGTTGAAAACCAGTGTTTACCTTTGTTTAGATTAGGCCAAAAGGGGACATTTTGAGTATATTTTAGGGTAAGTGGAGTAATTTAATTTTATACATTTTTTAGACTTACTGGAGTCTAGCCGAATCTTCATGCTGGCTATCGTCATCGGCATCACTAGACCTACTACTTTCTGCTATACTATATCCTCCTCACTTTCGCAAAAGGGTTCGAATCGATACGGTTGCAAAAGTGACTCATCATCATGATAATCTCCGCAACTTTCCTCTTCATCTTTCTGTTCATCTGATGATAAATCGCTAATAGAGACGGTAGCATCACTCTGTGCTTCGCTATCGGTGCTAGCCATGTTGTCCGCCTTGTCTTCCTTTCGTTACGTCACAAACAGGGCGGCGCGAAGTCGGCGGAATGCGTGAAGCCGGCGGCCGTCCTCGTTGTTTATATCGCGTTTTTCGCTATTTATTCTTTTTCTAAAAATATTAAAAACAATCGCAACATGAAATAGCAGGGCTCGACATAGCCATTTGTCCGCTGGCCCGGTCCTGTTTTTCGAGCAGTGCGGACCACAAGACTTTACTTTTCACTTGTCCGCTCAGGCCACTAAAATATCTAACGGTTTATATATTCTTCACCTTTTTCAATAAAGTACATTTTGCGAAAACGTGTAGATTTACCTCGTCTTCATAATTTAGTTTTTCTGCTAGTCCTGTGTTCAGACTTCAAGGGTTTCTATGGGAAACCTTTGATCACTTCTCCTTCTCTCCCGCCTGCGCGCGCGCGGCTTTCAGTGCCGAGCACCACGCGGCACGCGCTCACTACTTTTTTTTCCCCAAACTTTATTGAATGTAACAATTCAATACAAAACAATGTTAAACAGCAACAACGAAGGCACAAGCCAGTGGGTTATTATTACATTTGATTATAAATCCGACACCGTCACTGAAGAGAGACTGAAGCATGTCAGAGATGTGGAAGACATGGCAGGAATAGATAGGAATATGTTGGATGGAGTAATGGGTGGAATTAGTACTATGGACAGCAAGATATTTAATGAATGCATTGAAGATGAAACTGTATGCACTAATCTTTAAGCTGAATGTCAAAGAATCAAAGGCAACTCCAAATACCTGAATCTCAGACTCAAATGCAGTAGGATGTTAAACTACTTAATTTTGTTTTTCTTTACAACACTGTAAGCAGTAAGTATTTCTAGTTAGCTGAATGATCTCAGTTAGACCTGCACAATATGAGGAAAACTCACGATATGCGATATCAGAGATTAAAATTGCGATAACGATATAATTTGCGGTATATAAACAAACAGCAAAATAACCAAATAACCATTCCCAGTTTAAAAATTATACTCCAAATGACCCACGTTGACATAGGTTACAAACATCTAACATAACAGGGCTCCATCTGGTCAACAATGTGAAGGCGTCCATCCGATTGGTCAAATGCATTAAGGGATTTATTTGATACGTTAAATGGTTCAAGCTGCCATTAGATTGTTTTAACACATTTAAGGTTTATGATTTATTGCGATATTTGCCGTTAGAAGCACCATGAAAACGTCTGAACTAGTGTTACCTACTACACTGCAGTGCTCTCTTCAAAACATCTGAAACAGACTAGAGCAGATTTAAGTTTGATATGGTCTATTTTCAGTCATTGAAAAGTGTAGCAATAAGTGATGTCACCAGAATGCACCAAATTGCACCATATTAAAAGTTTCCGGGGGGGCATGCCCCCGGACCCCCCTAAAGTTGCAAGCACCTGCGGAGCGGCGGGTCCCGCTATGCGCGGTGTCGGGCCAGTAACTTTCAGGCAGGGCCAGTAAGTTTCAAAAACTACTGGCCCTGTGGGCCAGTGCAAATTTCTGGGCTATGTCAATCCCTGAATAGAGACTATTTACTATATTTTGGCTTATTAAAATAGGCCATGTCACCCACACTTTAAAGGCAGGTCCATAAAAATACTGTCCGTCTTTAAGCCGGTCCATGTTTACATATAGGCGGCACACGGAACAGCTTGTTAGCATATCATCATAGCATTAGCGTCTCACGTTTTACTCGCCATGGGACAAATAACCCTTTAACCCTTTTCCTCGCCAAAGAGGAGAAAATGCTCACAACTGGCAATAATTACTTTTGGATCCTCCAAAATAAAAGACAGACTCATTCTTCTATCCAGAAAAAGTTGTATCGCAGTTATTCAATTATCGTTCTATCGTCCAGCCCTAAACCAGCCTGAAAATGTTAGGATTTCAGACTTCTGGCAATATTTCATTGACAGTAAAGATGTGCAAAATCTTCAGGTCATAAAGGATTTTTTTGCACACTAGTAGGAAGCATAATTTACAAACGACTGTCTGTCTCCTTATATCCAAACTTCATCCATGTGACACAGATTGCCACTTTGTTTCCCTTTACAATATCTACAGATATTTTTTACTGTCTTTTTACACTAGATTTAGGTTAAGACTATTTTGATGTGAGAAACGGAAATTCCTTTAAATGTTCCCTTAAACTTTAAGGGATCTTAGAAGCTTTAAGAAAAAAAAGAAGACAATGCCAATGTCAGTCTTGTAGAGGCTGTCAGTGAATTTGTTTATCATAAATTAAATTCAGTTTGTGGCATAAAAAGGTTGGAGACTGGTTTATAGTATTGATTATGTCAACATGGAGCCCAAAAGAGGAGTCTTGCTCCGTTTATCCTTTGGTTTGCTATTAGCATGGGTATGAAACACCACCATACACTGAATAGCAGTGGTGGCTTGTATACTGTAAACACGTATTGACATGGTCGTGCTTCATGTCATCCACACATTATTGATGAGTCTTTTTACCCCTGTAGAATGCTTAGGTTAGATGCTCTAAAACCTCGGCCTATACGCCAGTTCTTCTGCTTTGCTGAGTACGTCAAGACTACAGATGCATTCTCACACAGATCCTGACCAAATTCAGAATTAGTTTTGTCATGTTCAAGTCTAGGAACCCTCTAGAACAGTTGGACTTTCCACCAAAGCAGATGTACAATAATCATACCACATTAAATGTAAGGTAAATATATCTCCAAAAAACACATTTTATACACAGATTAAAAAATACTTTCACGCAACGTGTATAATCTTTTTTTTCCATTTGAAAAATTATTTCATTTTTGTATACTGTCCAAAAAGAATTGGAGATTGACAAACACACACAGTGTATGTTTGAAGTGTTCAAGCAGCCAAACTGGGAGGAGAATCTGACTGAAACTATCAGACAAATAGACTGGACAGAATCTCGGGCATCACGTTCAAATATGCACAGCAAACATGTAGTCTAAGGTGGGATGGGCCAGAGTTTACACCCCCCACCTCAAAGGAAACTGGTAATTGGCCAAAACAATTTAAAGCATGAAGCTCTACCGGTCCACCTGCCAATCAAGAAACTATGTACATGAAGATGTGTAAATTTGAGTGTTATTACGCTCAAAACAGACGGCCATGAATAAAATCTAAAGCAGTTTGTTAAAGTGAGTTTTGACCATGGGTTGTACAAACGTCTGTTTCAGATGGAAGAAAATAACATGGGAGTGGATGAAAACACCTGTGGAGTGAAATCCTGAGGAATTAACACATTTGATACTTCATGGTTTCAGTCAGTTATGAAAGAGAAAGGAAGAAAAACTGGATCAACTTTACTGCCACCTGGGCAATTCCCTACAATAGTCTAAATTCATCAAGATACGGACTAAAAAATATAAATATATTTTAATGAACACAGTAAATGGTAAATCTAGGGGGGGTTGATTCCTTGCATCAAAAATAATGGTCTATTTTAGGGCTATAACAGTTTAATTATTCCACCCAGATCGATCTGTCTGAGGCTGAAAAGAATCTGATCTCATAAAATCGTTTCACAATGAAAGCAATCAGTTATAAATGATATTGGAAAATTTGACATTCATTCTAGTTTACTGGTTGGTTTGGACACAGATTTCATTAACTTGATGATCTGGAAGAAATCCAAGAATCTGGAAAACTGTTCAGTAGCAGGAATTTCTGTCTG
>CM074490.1:7145225-7213280 GCA_037389245.1 Oryzias sinensis
AGAAACGCTGCTGAAAAGGGGAAAGTTCAAGAAGGTGGACGGCGAAGGATTTTCCCCTCCAGATCTGCAGGAGAGAAGTCTGCGTTTTCGACGGGACAAAAACCGGGACACAAACGAAGAATTTTGAACGGAGAGTTGGGAGGAGGATCTTGGCTTCTGAGTCGAGGAAAGGCGGGTGAGCTGGAAGCGAGCGAGCCGTTTTCTGGGTCGGACAGGACGGCGCTGGAGTCGGGAGCGGAGGCTGCTAAGCTAGGCTAGTGTGCATCACGATGGATCACATTGAGGCGAAGTAGTCGTGTTTTCTGTTGTCCTTGGATCCAACTGGAGTATTTCAACGCACTCAATGTTTTGCAAGAGAAGCAACAGTTCTGCAACGTTTTTTTTCTTTTGCTTTTGAGGCGCCGGTACCGTGAGTAAATTGAACTGTGTGTGTGAGCGCGCGCGCGCACGAGAAAAGGTTTCAAACTGTTTCAAACAGGTAAAACTGTTAATGTTCCACAGTTGTTAATGGTATACAGTGACTTTGTTAACTAAAGAGTAGTAATATCTGGGAAACTTTTATTTTGTGACATTTATTTTGTAAATTGGGTTGAAAACCAGTGTTTACCTTTGTTTAGATTAGGCCAAAAGGGGACATTTTGAGTATATTTTAGGGTAAGTGGAGTAATTTAATTTTATACATTTTTTAGACTTACTGGAGTCTAGCCGAATCTTCATGCTGGCTATCGTCATCGGCATCACTAGACCTACTACTTTCTGCTATACTATATCCTCCTCACTTTCGCAAAAGGGTTCGAATCGATACGGTTGCAAAAGTGACTCATCATCATGATAATCTCCGCAACTTTCCTCTTCATCTTTCTGTTCATCTGATGATAAATCGCTAATAGAGACGGTAGCATCACTCTGTGCTTCGCTATCGGTGCTAGCCATGTTGTCTGCCTTGTCTTCCTTTCGTTACGTCACAAACAGGGCGGCGCGAAGTCGGCGGAATGCGTGAAGCCGGCGGCCGTCCTCGTTGTTTATATCGCGTTTTTCGCTATTTATTCTTTTTCTAAAAATATTAAAAACAATCGCAACATGAAATAGCAGGGCTCGACATAGCCATTTGTCCGCTGGCCCGGTCCTGTTTTTCGAGCAGTGCGGACCACAAGACTTTACTTTTCACTTGTCCGCTCGGGCCACTAAAATATCTAACGGTTTATATATTCTTCACCTTTTTCAATAAAGTAAATTTTGCGAAAACGTGTAGATTTACCTCGTCTTCATAATTTAGTTTTTCTGCTAGTCCTGTGTTCAGACTTCAAGGGTTTCTATGGGAAACCTTTGATCACTTCTCCGCCGCTTTCACTGCCGAGCACCACGCGGCACGCGCTCACTCCTTTTTTTTTCAAACTTTATTGAACGTAACAATTCAATACAAAACAATGTTAAACAGCAACAACGAAGGCACAAGCCAGTGGGTTATTATTACATTTGATTATAAATCCGACACCGTCACTGAAGAGAGACTGAAGCATGTCAGAGATGTGGAAGACATGGCAGGAATAGATAGGAATATGTTGGATGGAGTAATGGGTATAATTAGTAGTATGGACAGCAAGATATTTAATGAATGCATTGAAGATGAAACTGTATCCACTAAGCTTTAAGCTGAAGGTCAAAGAATCAAAGGCAACTCCAAATACCTGAATCTCAGACTCAAATGCAGTAGGATGTTAAACTACTTAATTTTGTTTTTCTTTACAACACTGTAAGCAGTAAGTATTTCTAGTTAGCTGAATGATCTCAGTTAGACCTGCACAATATGAGGAAAACTCACGATATGCGATATCAGAGATTAAAATTGCGATAACGATATAATTTGCGGTATATAAACAAACAGCAAAATAACCAAATAACCATTCCCAGTTTAAAAATTATACTCCAAATGACCCACGTTGACATAGGTTACAAACATCTAACATAACAGGGCTCCATCTGGTCAACAATGTGAAGGCGTCCATCCGATTGGTCAAATGCATTAAGGGATTTATTTGATACGTTAAATGGTTCAAGCTGCCATTAGATTGTTTTAACACATTTAAGGTTTATGATTTATTGCGATATTTGCCGTTAGAAGCACCATGAAAACGTCTGAACTAGTGTTACCTACTACACTGCAGTGCTCTCTTCAAAACATCTGAAACAGACTAGAGCAGATTTAAGTTTGATATGGTCTATTTTCAGTCATTGAAAAGTGTAGCAATAAGTGATGTCACCAGAATGCACCAAATTGCACCATATTAAAAGTTTCCGGGGGGGCATGCCCCCGGACCCCCCTAAAGTTGCAAGCACCTGCGGAGCGGCGGGTCCCGCTATGCGCGGTGTCGGGCCAGTAACTTTCAGGCAGGGCCAGTAAGTTTCAAAAACTACTGGCCCTGTGGGCCAGTGCAAATTTCTGGGCTATGTCAATCCCTGAATAGAGACTATTTACTATATTTTGGCTTATTAAAATAGGCCATGTCACCCACACTTTAAAGGCAGGTCCATAAAAATACTGTCCGTCTTTAAGCCGGTCCATGTTTACATATAGGCGGCACACGGAACAGCTTGTTAGCATATCATCATAGCATTAGCGTCTCACGTTTTACTCGCCATGGGACAAATAACCCTTTAACCCTTTTCCTCACCAAAGAGGAGAAAATGCTCACAACTGGCAATAATTACTTTTGGATCCTCCAAAATAAAAGACAGACTCATTCTTCTATCCAGAAAAAGTTGTATCGCAGTTATTCAATTATCGTTCTATCGTCCAGCCCTAAACCAGCCTGAAAATGTTAGGATTTCAGACTTCTGGCAATATTTCATTGACAGTAAAGATGTGCAAAATCTTCAGGTCATAAAGGATTTTTTTGCACACTAGTAGGAAGCATAATTTACAAACGACTCTGTCTGTCTCCTTATATCCAAACTTCATCCATGTGACACAGATTGCCACTTTGTTTCCCTTTACAATATCTACAGATATTTTTTACTGTCTTTTTACACTAGATTTAGGTTAAGACTATTTTGATGTGAGAAACGGAAATTCCATTAAATGTTCCCTTAAACTTTAAGGGATCTTAGAAGCTTTAAGAAAAAAAAGAAGACAATGCCAATGTCAGTCTTGTAGAGGCTGTCAGTGAATTTGTTTATCATAAATTAAATTCAGTTTGTGGCATAAAAAGGTTGGAGACTGGTTTATAGTATTGATTATGTCAACATGGAGCCCAAAAGAGGAGTCTTGCTCCGTTTATCCTTTGGTTTGCTATTAGCATGGGTATGAAACACCACCATACACTGAAGAGCAGTGGTGGCTTGTATACTGTAAACACGTATTGACATGGTCGTGCTTCATGTCATCCACACATTATTGATGAGTCTTTTTTTACCCCTGTAGAATGCTTAGGTTAGGTGCTCTAAAACCTCGGCCTATACGCCAGTTCTTCTGCTTTGCTGAGTACGTCAAGACTACAGATGCATTCTCACACAGATCCTGACCCAAATTCAGAATTAGTTTTGTCATGTTCAAGTCTAGGAACCCTCTAGAACAGTTGGACTTTCCACCAAAGCAGATGTACAATAATCATACCACATTAAATGTAAGGTAAATATATCTCCAAAAAACACATTTTATACACAGATTAAAAAATACTTTCACGCAACGTGTATAATCTTTTTTTTCCATTTGAAAAATAATTTCATTTTTGTATACTGTCCAAAAAGAATTGGAGATTGACAAACACACACAGTGTATGTTTGAAGTGTTCAAGCAGCCAAACTGGGAGGAGAATCTGACTGAAACTATCAGACAAATAGACTGGACAGAATCTCGGGCATCACGTTCAAATATGCACAGCAAACATGTAGTCTAAGGTGGGATGGGCCAGAGTTTACACCCCCCACCTCAAAGGAAACTGGTAATTGGCCAAAACAATTTAAAGCATGAAGCTCTACCGGTCCACCTGCCAATCAAGAAACTATGTACATGAAGATGTGTAAATTTGAGTGTTATTACGCTCAAAACAGACGGCCATGAATAAAATCTAAAGCAGTTTATTAAAGTGAGTTTTGACCATGGGTTGTACAAACGTCTGTTTCAGATGGAAGAAAATAACATGGGAGTGGATGAAAACACCTGTGGAGTGGAATCCTGAGGAATTAACACATTTGGTACTTCATGGTTTCAGTCAGTTATGAAAGAGAAAGGAAGAAAAACTGGATCAACTTTACTGCCACCTGGGCAATTCCCTACAATAGTCTAAATTCATCAAGATACGGACTAAAAAATATAAATATATTTTAATGAACACAGTAAATGGTAAATCTAGGGGGGGTTGATTCCTTGCATCAAAAATAATGGTCTATTTTAGGGCTATAACAGTTTAATTATTCCACCCAGATCGATCTGTCTGAGGCTGAAAAGAATCTGATCTCATAAAATCGTTTCACAATGAAAGCAATCAGTTATAAATGATATTGGAAAATTTGACATTCATTCTAGTTTACTGGTTGGTTTGGACACAGATTTCATTAACTTGATGATCTGGAAGAAATCCAAGAATCTGGAAAACTGTTCAGTAGCAGGAATTTCTGTCTGGAAGTTTGGATGAAGAGGATCTGGATCCACTTTGGGACAGAAGTCTGGATCACTTAAGGTCAGAGGATCTGGATCCATTTAGGTCAGAAGGATCTGGATCACTCTAGGTTAAGAAGAGGTCCTGGGATCACTCTAGGACAGAGGATCTGGATCCACTCTAGGAAGAGGATCTGGATCCACTCTAGGACAGAGGATCTGGATCCACTTTAGGTCAGAGGATCTGGATCCATTTTAGGACAGAGGATCTGGATCCACTCTAGGACAAAGGATCCACTCTGGGGTCAGAGGATCTGGATCCATTTAGGACAGAAGATCTGGATCACTCTAGGACAGGATCTGGATCATTTAAGGTCAGAAGGATCTGGATCACTCTAGGACAGAGGATCTGGATCCACTCTAGGACAGAGGATCTGGATCCACTCTAGGACAGAGGATCTGGATCCACTCTAGGACAAGGATCTGGATCCACTTTAGGTCAGAGGATCTGGATCCATTTAGGACAGAGGATCTGGATCCACTCTAGAGACAGAAGGATCACTCTAGGTCAGAGGATCTGGATCCATTTAGGACAGAGAGATCTGGATCACTCTAGGACAGAGGATCTGGATCCATTTAAGGTCAGAAGGATCTGGATCGATTTAGGTCGAGATCTGGACCCATTTAGAGACCAGAAGGATCTGGATCCACTCACCTAAATGGATCCAGATCCACTCTAGGACAGAGGATCTGGATCCATTTAGGTCAGGATCTGGATGGAATTTGGAATCGAGATCTGGACCCATTTAGGACAGAGATCTGGATCCCTCTAGGACAAAGGATCTGGATCCACTCTAGGACAAAGGATCTGGATCCACTCTAGGACAGAGGATCTGGATCCACTTTAGGTCAGAGGATCTGGATCCACTTTAGGAAAGAGGATCTGGATCCACTCTAGGACAGAGGATCCACTCTAGGTCAGAGGATCTGGATCCATTTAGGACAGAGGATCTGGATCCACTCTAGGACAGAGGATCTGGATCCATTTAGGACAGAGGATCTGGATCCATTTAGGACAGAGGATCTGGATCCACTCTAGGACAGAGGATCCACTCTAGGACAGACGATCTGGATCCACTCTAGGACAGAGGATCTGGATCACTCTAGAGACAGAGAGATCCACTCTAGGTCAGAAGGATCTGGATCCATTTAGGACAGAGGATCTGGATCCACTCTAGGACAGAGGATCGGATCGTCAAACCTAATTGGATCAGCAACCACAAGTTATGATATGAATGGAATCGTTAAAATGAATCACTACAGTACAATGTAGTACAAAGTTTACTACAAAGTTGGACGATCAGGTGATTTTGGATAAAAATATATTTTCAGCTGAACAGAGGATGGATTTAAAGTTTTGATTAGCGCTTCAACACCAGCAGCATCTGCTGTTCTGGTTCTAGGGGGGTCCATACTCTATAACCCTGACAAGCCACCGCAGCAGCCAAACACATGAGCTGTGAAGTCAACGGCATCGAGCAGCATCCAGGTTAGCCGGCGTCCCGGCTCTGCTGGTGAACAGGCCTCTGAACGCCATCTTGTTCATTGCAGCTGCACTGGCCCGAATACAGGAACTCCTTCATTGGAGGCGGCGGATGGAGGGACGGAGGGAGGGAGGGGGCAGACATGAATTCCAACAAATGTGTTTCTTTAAGGAACTAATGTTTCCAGAAGAGACGCTCGTTTCTGGGCCAAGGGACGGCTGGCGGCGGCGCAGGCCTCCGGTCCTCCGTGAAAAACCCTCCAAGTAGCAGCTACAGCCGGCGAGGATGAGCTCGCGCCGGCCTCGTGCTCTATCGTGGCTTGCGCGTGCCCGCCTTCTTAAAACAAGTGTGGAGCCGCGCGGGCCGCAACTGTGAACGCAAACGGCCCCGTGATCGAGATAAACAGGTTACGAAAATCCAATTAGATCCTCTCGCCCGCTTTGTTAAAAGGAGACGGTACCGACCAGGCCGGCCGGTGTGTGTGTGCAAACACGGACAAAAGGCGCTCCCGGTGTTCCCGGTGCAGCATTGAGCGCACTGCGCAACATAACGGAGAACAACCGGACCGGCTCAGTCTGCATTTTCACGCAGGAATGTCAACCACGGGTGGAAAGCAGAGGCATTGCTGCTCCGCTGCGGGTCCCGGAGAACGAACGGCCACGGACGGGATTTTCGGTTTCCCGGTGGTCTTTGGGTAACTGACCACGCGTCCGTCCGCCTTCACGGTCAGAAAGAAACGCGCTTGTCGCAGTCTGAACACCGGAGACCGCCGAGCCGAGGCCGCAGGAGTGGACGGTACCGCGGACGGTACCGCGGACGGTGCGGGGAGGACTACGGAGAGTGGGGGGGTGGAGGACGAGTAGCCATTTTAGACCCCCGTCGTTAATTCGTGATGCTACGGTTCAGGGAGAACCCGAGAGGTGGACTCCAATACTGGTGTTTGCAGGAGTACTCGAGTAACGCGGCGGTAACGTCGGTCTCATATGAAGCTAATCAGCCCACCAGGAAATCTATGCCGCCGCCTGAACGGAGGCCGCCGCGGCGCACCGCATCTGAGCCCGTCCCTTCCACCGGGCCAGAGATCCTAACCAAACGGGCTAACTAATCGGAGCGGGTTCGGTTCCGCTGGATCCGATAACCGTGGGGGGTGGAGGGTGCCCGGACATGGAGGGGCGCTAGCTAACCAGCGAGCAGTCCCAAACTAACCCGCTAATTACCGTTAGCCCCGCCACAGAGCGCGCATTATCCCGCAGAGAACCCACTAAACGCCACTCATCTGGACCGACACTCGTGATAATATGGGGGGGTCGGTTCTAGAACCCTGACACCCACCCAAACCGAAGGAGCTAGCGAGGCTAGCTGAGCCTCCGGTCCGCTTAACCCTTCGGGTTCCGGCTCGGCAGCTAACAGCTGCAGGTACAAAGCATTTCCTGGAGCGCGGACTCACCTTTCAGACGAAGCCTGTCGGTGTTTGAATCACATTGACCGGAAACAACGGAAGTGGTCGTTCAACCAGCAACCCGGTCGCTCGTAACGATGGAGTTTAATCACCGAGGAGCGGCACTCCCCGAACCCAGTCAGAGCCGCCGAGGGGGGGGGGGACACACAGGCGCACAGACCGGCGGTGTTCAGCCAGGCAGACGGATCGAGAGTCCCGACGAAGCTTCCCCGGTTCTCCGCGCGAATTCCGGCTTCCAGCAAGTACCCGTTGTCGTCTTTCCAACCGATGACGGCCCGGTTTGTCCCTTCACGCCTGGATCTCAGTCGCTTCTTCCTCGGGCCATCAAACAGCACAGATGGGCGCGGTAACCCTGCATTCTGCTCCGGGAAACCCCACGTTACGGAGCGTCACAACGCAAGGCGAAGGGTCGGCGACCACTTCAGGAGATCCGGAAATGCTGCCATCTTTGGCAGAACGGCAGCGTCCCGCCGAAAATGACCCCCCAATCCGCCCAAGACCCCCGCCGAACGCTTATTGAACGATTGTTTTTGAAGTGACGGGCCACGGCCAATATTCAGGAAACGAGTCCTCGTTCCGTAGTCACGTCAGTGCAGCAGGCATTACGTGTTTATTTTCTCAGTGGATCAATGTGATGTAAAGCAACAACAACACAACAACAAACAAAACGATGGGATTGATATAACACTAAACATGTAATTAAAGGCAATACATGTCAGAAAAGACGCAAAGGTAAACACAAATATCGGAGAAAAGCTCGATGCTTCTGTTTCCGGGAAAATGTTTCGACCCTGAAGTGGCATCAGAGCAGAAAAGAATCCAGTCTCTGTGCGGTTGTAAGGAAGGGATGATGTGCTGCAAACACGCGCGCCAATGGGCCTATTCTAACACCAATAAGACTTTTCTAAACAGGAGTAACTTCGCTCCAACATGTAACGAAATTAAACATTTATTTAGATACACAATCAGCTCTAAGAGTACAGCTACAAACAGAAATATAGTCCTGGAACATTAAAAACGCAGCACATTTATTCAGTTTACCTCCAAAGACAATTTTCAATGAAATGAAATAAATGTTAGATCCTCTTTATTTGAATGTTATTTATGAAATAAAAAATTCTATTCAAACTAGTCTCCTCAGTTTGTAACTGAGAAACTACAAAATGCACACATTTGCAATACAAATGCACCCTGCCTGCAGAGTTGGACAAACGACCCGCCTGTCCACTGTGGCACAGCCATTAAAGGGTTCCATCATTTCTTTGAAATGTGTAGTTTGAAGACAATAGTAGTGTTTTCCTCTGATTGACACCCGGATGGTGTCTGTAACAAGCTAGAGGTGAGTTGCTGATCTGTTGACTTTGCTGCATCTTTCCTCTGGTGGATGCAGACGTCAGCAGGGATTTGTTCCTGCAGAGTGGGTGGACGTCACTGCAGACCTGATGGTTACCGGCAGCAGGAGGACAGAGCATTGAACCCCCACAGGGAGGGGGTGATGCTCAGTGGGTCACAGCGTTACCTGGAGGAGTGGAACAGTGGCGTCCTCTGAGACGGCGCAGCCTGCTTGGAAACCAGGAGCTGCTGTTCTGTCTGGAGAGCAGCTGCTGGGTCTCTGCTGGGTTTGTGTTTTCAGACTCTCCACTGGAAGACCTCCTTATGGCAGCTTTGTTGGAAGTCTTCATTTTATTTTCAGAACCATCCATCTTTTCAGCCGTTCATCCATTCCCAGGTGAAGGCTTCAGGGATGCAGTTGCTCCTGGAGACAACTCTTCCTTCACACATGAAGGTTCTGCAGGACCAGTGATGAGCAAAACAACCGGCCCTGAAGTGGACAGAAAGCAGTCCAGTCGAACACATTCTTTGGTCGTCTGTGCTGTTACTGTGCTCTTCTCATTAAACTGTGGTTTAGAGAAGGTTCTTCATTTCATTCTAATGTTGTGTTTACTGCTGCAGAGATGATGGTGTGTAGACTTGCACAGAGCTTTTCTACCTTCACCAGGGAAGAGCTTTACAGTCACAGTTCCACTCGCACACTGATGTGTGTGAGGCAGCATGTCTCTGGACAAGACACTGAACCCCCCCTTCCATCAGAGACAAGGCAGGCTTCAGTGTCTTTCCCAAGGACACCTCGACGTATGGGCGGGCAAGGCAGGAATGGAACCTACAGTATTCTCATCAGGGGTTGACCGCCTACCCCTGCAGCACGGGCGCTCATGCCTGGTTTTGTCACGTAAACGAGTCATCCCAAAGAAAAATGAGGTCTCTTCGTGTCTGGATGTGATGTGAACACGTAAACTCCACGGCCGCTTCAACACGGACAGTAAGTAGCTCTATCGGACAGCATTAGTGAAAGATCAGAGGAGAAACCAGATTAAAACCAGCAAAACAGCTCTAATAACACGATTTTATAAAACAAGTGACATTACATGAGGCTAAGCTCTTAACGACATGCTTTTTATAGGCAGGTTGGTGTACAGTAATCTGATTTAGTATAATCTCCTCCAATCTCTGATAACTGCTTACTGCATGTATCTCTCAGAGAGGTCAGAGCGTTTGCAGCGCTGCAGGGCATCACTGCCATCTGCTGTTCACATGGGCTGTTCACATGGACTGTTCACATTAGGGTTGGGCATGTCCCCTAAATTGGCCGTTGACGATGTTTGCTGTGAAGCATCGGGATGGACGATGACATCGTCGAGGGGGGGGGGGCTATTTTTACATTTTTCGTTCTTATATAACTGCTATTTGTTATTTTACGTCTTTATGTTATTTCCCAACTATTGACTGATCTGCTATGATCCAGTATATAGTATAGTAACTGAGGGAGGTGACAAAAAGTAACAAACAAAATAGAAAAGAAGTAGTCCGCTCCCGCACTTAACTAGTGAAGTGGACCGGCGGAGCGCGGACTTCCAGCTTTGTGTTTGATGGGAAGGGGGGGTTACATGAGCGGTATGTGTGGGAGATTTAAGACTGCGATCCGTCCCGCAGCTCTAGGGGTACTAGCTACCTAACTCAGAACCGGGTCTAAACGTGTGTCTGAGCACAGCTCGGATCGTCAGCACACACAGCGGTTTGAGCTTCAAAGCAGAAATGTGGCTCAGTCCTTAGAAAACATTCAAACAATCACGTGGATTTGTGTTTCCAGTCCTGTCCCGACTAAATAAAGGCTGATGTTATTCACAGGATGCAGCGCCATCCAAAGCTAATGTTGTTAGCCCGTGTTAGCATACTGCTAATCCTGGCTCCGTTCAGAAAAAGCTCTGACCACACGGGTTAAAATTCAAATGATGAGCAAACAGGTGTTTCATAATAACCGTGACATTATTAAAAGCACGTTTAGAAGATAGTCTCGTATTTTACCGAGCTGACATGTTAATGTATATAGCCGCTCAGCGCTGTTTACATCGTTTTATATTGAATTGTAACATTCAATAAAGTATGAAAAAAAAAAAGCTCCGCTCGGCGGAAGTTGTTTCCCCTTCCGGTTTCCAAACCCTACTGCGCATGTGTGAATGATTTATTCCTACGGAAAGTGTGACCTTAGTGAACGTTTTTATATTCTGAAAACATTTTTCTGGGCCCATGAACACGGTTGGATTCTAATCCGACCATTGATCCCATCAAGATATTTTGTACATGTAACCGCGGCTTATGGTGTTGACTCGCAGTGGCGGGGGCGTGGCCTCACGATGGTGTCTCTCCATCGGGATGTCAGTCACCCATCACCATGGACGATCGTCCATGGTGATGGGTGACTGACATCCCGTCGCGTCCATCGGCACAACCCTAGTTCACATGTGCTTTTCTCGTGGCTGTTCTCATGTGCTGTTCTCATGGGCTTTTCACATGTGCTGTTCACATGTGCTGTTCTCATGGTTGTTCTCATGGGCTGTTCTCATGGGCTGTTCACATGTGCTGTTCTCATGCGTTGTTCACATGTGCTGTTCTCATGGGCTTTTCACATGTACTGTTCACATGTGCTGTTCTCATGGTTGTTCACATGTGCTGTTCACATGTGCTGTTCTCATGCGTTGTTCACATGTGCTGTTCTCATGGGCTGTTCACATGTGCTGTTCTCATGGGCTTTTCACATGTGCTGTTCACATGTGCTGTTCTCATGGTTGTTCTCATGGGCTGTTCTCATGGGCTGTTCACATGTGCTGTTCTCATGCGTTGTTCACATGTGCTGTTCACATGGAAATGCAAATTTGAATTCAAAAATGCACACAGAGCTCTGTTCTATGATATTTAGCAGTTTTGGTATCTGATGACAGGCCTCTCTCAGCTGCCTAACTATGAAGCAGTGAGGGGGGCCAAGTCTGGGTCCCCCCCTGTGCCGACCGGTCCCCAGCCCAAAAATACAGGGTTGTGTCAGGAAAAGCCTGAAAATCTCAGCTAAAACACCTGTGCGGATCAGTGGAAGCCGATTCGCTGTGGCGGCCGCTGAAGGGAAGTGCCGACAGGTGAACAAGTGACAGGTCTTTGAGTAGGTCAAACAAGGACAAGTCACAGCAGACGCCCCCTGGTGGTGGAGGTCAGTTCTGCAATTATCAAACTACCATGTCTTCTAGTTGATTCATTTCAACTGGACTGAAAATCTTCTTCCTTGGAACATTTTGCCGCTCATTCAAGTGGACCTGTGCTGGATTTGACCGTCTTGCGGTCCAATATAAATAAAGGAAAATTCTGAAATGGACCCATTCATTGAAAAGGACTGGTTCATGTAAGTAACTGACATTGTAAATGGTGTTTTTAATGGAAGACCTGCTATTTTGCAGCCCAATTGCCTTATGTTTCAGTTAACACAAGCCATTATAATGGTGTTCATGCTAGTTCCAGTCTGTCAAAGCCAGAATCACGTCTGAAATCCATTTTCTGTCCAAATATTTCCAAACATTCAATGATTTTCTTTCAATGGTCTGACATCACCTTCACCTGCCTGTGCAGGATGGAGGAACCTGCTGGTTTGTCCAGGGTGGACCCTCTTTGTTGTGGCTTCACCATGCTGACCCCCACCCACCTGATCATTGATAAGAGGCACCTTTCTTTGTGAACGACCCAAAATCCCTGGCTGGTCTGAAGAGATCAGGGGGAAGAACCTGCTCAGTGGTTCAGCATCACCCCCCAACAGTTTGAGTGGATTCCTGTACGTCTGGAAAGTCTGCACAGTATCATTTCTGCAGACAGATGAGCGCTCCTGAGCGCCTGACATGTGACACCCATCTCAACATGACGCATCTCCATCTGTGGAGGAGCCTAACCGCGGCCCAACTCAATGTTAAGCAAGCCATGGTGAAGTGATTCAAACAGCCAAACACATTTCAGCACATTTAATTGAGAATGTAGCAACCCATGTGGAAAGCGTTTGGGTCTGAGGCGTCTTCTGTGGATGTCTTCCAGGTCTGAGGAAAGCTGCAGAAGTTCTGGAAGGGATCGGACGATCGGTAGGCGGGACAGACCCAGACGCTGAAACCCAGAATGATCACAAGAGTGGCTAGGTTGGTAATTGAGTTTTAATGTCAATATTGTTTTGGCTGTAAGATGATCATTGGCGAGAGCGTGGCAGCAGGTAAGCAGCTGAGGTTTTCCACACAGGTGACCGTCGTGATGAATCCATTAGGGTAACGATCTGGATCTCCTTAAGAGCAGACGGGTTGATGAGGGTGAAGTGGTCACAGCTGGTGGAATCAGGAACAGAGCAGGAGGAGGCTGGGCTGACAGGGGCACCATGACAGGACGTCCCGTTTCTTTATCATTCAAGCCTTTCAGTCTTCATGCTCTTCATCTTCCTTCCAGCTTTTTAAACTGATTACATCCAGATCCGCCAAATGCTCTTTTCATAGACTTTACTGGTTTGATTGCTGAAAGCAATCACATAACTGGAGAGAATTGGGTTCGGGGCTACTTAAGTGAATACAACCTTTAGTGTAACGGCTGGAGGTGGCAGCAGCTCCAACTTAAACATATTTTAGTCAAACATTTCCATCAAACAAACGTCAAACAAACGACATCCACCATGAACTGTTGAATGACCCTGAGTGGAACCAGAGACGTGTGTGTTCTGTCTGATGTGCTGCAACAGCCACTCTGGTTGGTTGTCCAGATGTATAGTCAGGTGTATGAAACTATGCTCTGATATATTCGCTATTCCTATATTGCAGTTCAAGACTCTGTATTTGTCTGTTATTCACTAGGAAGTGTGTACTTTATGAGCTGCTGAGTAGTGAGTGTAATCTTTCTCTGATGGATGGAGTTCCCTCCACACATCGGTCAGTCGGGTTTCTTTTATGAAAATGTTGAATGAATGAATCTCTTGATTTAATGCTCTTATGCTTCTCAAGGCTTGTCGAGTCCTTTGAATTGTCTGGAATTGTGTTTCAATCTCCTCCACAAATAAAAATTCCTTCTCTCAGAGTAGTAACTTTGTCAGATACCGTATTGGGCAAATGGTATCTTCCAAGATGGATTGATTTATCTCATTTTGTAACAAGATCTGATGGGATTGTAGGAATATAAACCCATTCATGGATAAATCGATTATTCATCACACCGCTGCTCTGCACCCAAAGGCGGGTGCCACACACCTTAACTTGAGCAGGTCAGTCACTGTGTTCATTCAAATAAAATCTGTAAATAATGATTTATTACCCAGATACACCCCCACCTGTTGGTACCTTCATGCTCAGCCTCTGAGGGTCTCCATCCACCTGAACGTCACCTGGATGAGACGCCTCGGAGACCGAGAAGCACAGCTGGAGTCTGGGGTCTGACTGAACCAAGCAGACGAAACAGGTTTGGGCTTCAGGCTGGTTGGTGGGGGTCCCTGTGGTGGGGAGGGGGCGACCTCTGCTGGTAACAGTTATTGCAGCAGGTGCCGCCATGCTGTTTTTGGCTGTGTCCACTAGAGGGCGCAATGACACAAGCTCAGAGCTGCACCACAGCAGCAGCACTGCTTTCAGGTTCCCCTCCACCTGGAAAGCTTTGCTCCACACGTTCTCAACAAGTCCGGTTCTGTCCGGTTCTGCTGTGACTCATAAAATATGACTGTGCTGTGGGGCAACAGCACGCCTGGGGTAAAGTATCAGAGGGTTTTCTGGTTTTCTGTCACTAGTGCCAGCATTCATCCACACCCCCACAAAGAGCAAAAGTATTCCCCTTTGACCTCCAGGGTTTCTGGTGAGTTGAGAACCAAAAGCCTCAGCCAGGCGGGACCCCCAAACCCTGTGACCATGATTCAGGACGACAATGCTTGATTCTGGTCTTTGATGCTTTCATGCTGGCCCCTCTACCGCCCTCTCCTCAGACGACAGACACCAACACAGAGGACCATCACGGGTGGCCTGAGTGAGGCTGCATCAGCTCTGCGGGCTAATTTCCAGCACACAGACTGGCAGATCTTCAGAGCAGCTTGCGCGAAGGGGAAGGTGGCAGTGGCGGTTCTGAATCACTCGACCCCATAGTCACAACAAGAACTTTGTTTGTCTTTGTCAGCGACATGTGTTCCGACACTCATGTTTCCGTCTTAATCCTTTGATTGGCACATTTTAGTTATGCCCTGTTACATTATGTTTTGTCCCATAGAGATTTGCAGTAAATGGTAATGTTCATTTTATTACCTACAGATTTATGGAAATTTGTGGCTAAAAATATTTAACATTTGTAAAACAAATAAAAATAACTTCATGTACAGGCTCAAGAATTAACCCCTAAATCTGATTAATCCAAAAACACATTGTGAAAGCGTTTGACTGCAAATGATTATTAAATTAACCAGGTAATCTCAAATTATTGCCTTTGCATCACATGGCAGCAGCAATAGCATGCTGTGTAACCCTCCACAGCTTTTTTAACATTATGAACTAGTATACAACAGCAAACACAACAAAACCTTTGTGTTGTGAAACAGACAGACATGAATCATAACTAATGTTACCAAGTTAAGGCAGAGCAAATTTTTAAGAATAAATCTAAAAAAATAAATAAGAAATACATCTATTGCAACATTTGCAGGCCTACTAGCGGTGGTCATCGATAAAAATAAAAAAATTTCATCATTAGCGTTGTTGTGGGAGCAGAGTAGCAATGCATTAGAATTTAGAAAGACATGCATCAAGCTGTGGTTCCCTTTTCTTTATCTCTTTTCTCCTCTTCTTCTTTTCTTTTCTTTCTAAGTTGGGCACCAGATGGCTTTGACCTTTTTTTCTCCATATTTTAGATGTTTTTGGCGTTTGTTTGGCATAAATGTCCTCGCGTCTAGAAAGAAGGCATCGCGTCGTCGACTGAACCAACTGTCATGGTGACAGCATTGTTTGTGTTTGCCATTTTTCATTTGGGCATTCACACAAAATTAAATCAAAAAAGCAAAAATAATTTCTATACCTTTATTAAAATGTAGGATTTATAGAATGTGCATGACTGACTTATAAAAAGTTTGCCGTAGATTCAAACCACGCCCTTGTCCCCACCTAGCCACACTTAATTTGGAAGCGTCCTGGTGAATTGATTCACCGCGGCCCCCCTTTCTTCACACATTTCCAGCAGGAGCGCGTTGCAGCTACAGCCGGGGCGCTGATTCGCTACATTACTTTATTTTTCATCAGGCCCGCAACCGTTGCCTCCCTGAAAGATGAGCCAGCCGGGTTTTGAGCATGCAGAAACGCGGCGACGCTCCGTGCTCACCCCGCGCCTCCTTCTCCTTCTTCACACACATTTGTGTCTACTTCTCAAAGACAGAGAGCGCAGCGCGGAACGGCGGCACTGACCGGAGTTCAGGCTGTTACAAACTCACAAACTGTGACAAGTAAGCCAATAGTGGTGCATATTATATTTTAGGGCTGAGCCGCCGGTGCCGCCCCCTTCAGTTTTCCGCCCAGGCCACCACTGGACCCGTGCCTAGGAGCCGCTACTGGAACGGACCACGGAGGATTATGCATCAGAGTCTCGGTATCGGTAGTGCACGGAGGATGTCACCAACGCAGGACTGTAACGGACTACCCCAACCAGAAACCTGGCTGAACAGAGGTGCAGGCTCTGGCTTGCAGGAATGCTGCGTTCCAGTCAGGTGACAGGTGGCACTCAGGCAACCGAAGGAGCTGCATGCTGCAGGACGAGGAGGGTGGGCGCCTGCTCAGGATTCAGGGACCACTTTGCGTCGAATGACCCTCGAACATGTGGAAGGGCATTAAGTGCATCACGGGTGCAGCACCGAAGATGCCTTCTCCTGGGGACCCCTCTCTACCAGACGCACTCAACCTCTTCTACTCCCGCTTTGAGGACTCCAACACCGCCCCTCCCAGCACCATCACAGAATCCATCGATATCACCAAGGACGATCCACAGAGGCGCCATCTCTCTGTATGGTCACACGCCCCTCACCCACCTAGAGAACAAACAGCGTCGTTAAGGCTGCTCTTCGTGGACTTCACATCAGCTTTTAACACCATCATCCCGCAGACCCTCACCCAAAAACTACACACACTTGGACTGAACCCCACTCTGTACGCTGGGTGGACTTCCTGACAGACAGACAGGCCGCAGTCTGTGAAAAATCCGCATCTCCTCACTCCCGATGCCTGTGGCTCCCCCAGGGCTGTGTGCTGAAGCCCCCTCCTGTTCACCCTGCTGGCCTTACGTTTGTGAGTCACTAGCTGTCTGATCGTGAAGTTTGCGATGTTACAACTGTGGTTAGACACATCTCCAACAACGATAGGTCCCGACCTTACAGGCAGGAGGGTGGAACATCTGGAGAGCTGCTGCAGAACAACCTCTAAATCCCAACGGGAAGAAGACCAGGAGATGATCGTGGATTTCGGAAGGACAGATGCCCCCTCCCCATTCACATCGGAGGGACTCAGTGAAGTGGTTTCAACTAGGTATCTGGGCGTGCACATCTCCAGCGACCTGCCTGGGCAACACCTCCTGCCTGGTCAAGAGGTAAACCAGCGCCTTTATTTCCTGAGGAGGCTCAGAGCTGGGGTGGGGATCTCAGTCTGACCTCCTTCTACAGGTGTGTGGTGGAGAGCGTCATGACCTCCTGCATCACAGGTGTGGTGGAGAGCGTCCTGACCTCCTTCTACAGGTGTGGTGGAGAGCGTCCTGACCTCCTTCTTCAGGTGTGGTGAAAGCGTCCTGACCTCCTTCTACAGGTGTGGTGGAAGCGTCCTGACCTCCTTCTACAGGTGTGGTGGAGCGTCCTGGCCTCACCTTCTACAGGTGCTTGCTGGTGGGCGTCACTCGACCTCCCTTCTACAGGTGTGGTGAGCGTCCTGACCTCCTTCTACTACAGGTGTGGTGGAAGCGTCATGACCTCCTTCTACAGGTGTGGTGGAAGCGTCATGGCCTCCTTCTACAGGTGTGTGGTGGAGGCGTCATGACCTCCTTCTACAAATTGTGGTGGAGAAACGTCATGACCTCCTTCTACAGAGTGTGTGGTGAAGTGTGTTGACCTCCTTCTACAGGTGTGTAGTTGAGAGCGTCCTGACCTCCTTCTACAGGTGTGTGGTGGAGAGCGTCATGACCTCCTTCTGGTGGTGGAGCGTCATGACCTCCTTCTGGGTGTGGTGGAGGAAGCGTCATGGCCTCACTTACAGGTGTGGTGGAGGCGTCATGACCTCCTTCTACAGGTGTGTGGTGGAGGGTGTGTGACCTGCCTTCTACAGGTGTGGTGGGCGTCATGACCTCCTTCTGAGTGGTGAGAGAGCGTCATGACCTCCCTTCTACAGGTGTGTGGTGGAGAAAGTCATGACCTCCTTCTGAGTGTGTGAAGCGTCATGACCTCCGTCTACAGGTGTGGTTGGAGGCGTCATGACCTCCTCGCTTCTACCCAGGTATTAGTAATTGAAGTGTCTTGACCTCCTTCTACAGGTGTGTTGGAGAGCATCCTGACCTCCTTCTACAGGTAAGGTGGAGAGCATCCTGACCTCCTTCTACAGGTGTTGGTGGGCGTCATGACCTCCTTCTACAGGTGGTGAGCGTCATGACACTCCTTCTACAGGTGTGTGGTGGAGAGCGTCTTGACCTCCTTCTACAGGTGTGGTGGAGGCGTCTTGACCTCCTTCTACGAGGTGTGGTGGAGGCGTCATGACCTCCTTCTACAGTGTGTGGTGGAGCGTCCTGACCTCCTTCTACAGGTGTGTGGTGGAGAGTGTCCTGACCTCCTTCTACAGGTGTGTGGTGGAGAGCGTCATGACCTCCTTCTACAGGTGTGTGGTGGAGAGCGTCCTGACCTCCTTCTACAGGTGTGTTGGAGAGCGTCCTGACCTCCTTCCACAGGTGTGTGGTGGAGAGCGTCTTGACCTCCTTCTACAGTGTGGTGGAGAGCGTCTTGACCTCCTTCTACAGGTAGTGGTGGAGAAGCGTCCTCACCTCCTTCTACAGGTTATTATTGGTGAGCGTCCTCACCTCCTTCTACAGTGTGTGGTGGAGAGTGTCTTGACCTCCTTCTAGGTGTGTGTGGTGGAGAAGCGTCATGACCTCGCCCCTACTACAGTGTGTGGTGGAGAGCGTCATGACCTCCTTCTACAGGTGTGGTGGAGAGCGTCATGACCTCCTTCTACAGGTGTGGTGGAGAGCGTCATGACCTCCTTCTACAGGTGTGTGGTGGAGAGCGTCCTGACCTCCTTCTACAGGTGTGGTGAGGCGTCTTGACCTCCTTCCTACGGTGTGTGGTGGAAGCCGTCCTCACACTCCTTCTACAGTGGTGGAGGAGAAAGCGTCATGACCTCCTTCTACAGGTGTGGTGGGCGTCATGACCTCCTTCTGGGTGTGTGGTGGAGAGCGTCTCCGGCCTGCCTACAGGTGTGTGGTGAGCGTCTTGACCTCCTTCTACAGGTGTGGTGGAGAGCGTCTTGACCTCCTTCTACAGGTGTGTGGTGAAGAGCGTCCTGACCTCCTTCCACAGGTGTGCCGCGACAGCTGCTCTGCGGCAGAGAAAGCTCTGCAACAGTGACCAAAGAAGCTGCACAGGGGACTGGTGATGCAGCCTGCAGATCCACCACTGACATCTATCGACAGATGCAGGAAAGCGGGCCTCCCCATCCTGAAAGACCCCGCCCTCACACCTCTGTTCTCCCTGCTCCCTCAGGCAGGAGGCTGAGGGAGCATAAGGACCACCAGACTGAAGGAACAATTTCTTTCTGAAGCAGTCCAGACTGCTGAACTCTGGTTGATCACTGCAGCCCCATGGACAACAAGCTAATTCCCAAAGTGCAATATCCTTTGGGCTGTGCAATACTTAACATAATATACTGTGCAATTTGAAAAATACTTCTGTGCAATACTAATCAGGAACCACACCGTAACAGACTGATATCTCACTGACATTATTATTGATATATATTATTTATGTCTGAATGTAGTGACTGGCCGGGACAGAAACCTAATTTAGTTTTATCATGATAAAATGACAATAAAGTTTTCCTGATTCTGGTCTTTGATCCGGTTTGAGTCCTGCTGGTTGTTACGGCAGTCCCAGGAAACGTGAGTGTGGGGGGTTTACTGATAAAGTATCAGGAACCAGCCCACCAGAACCCGAGGACTTCAGCTGGTTCTAAGCCTTCACTCTAACTCTCCGCTCAGCGAGGACGGCGCCTCCACGCCGCTGTAGTTTGTCTCCATGGTGATGAGAGATGGGGCCTGGAGTCATGCAGGCATATGAAAAACCTGCAGCGCCCCTCCCTCCTGTAACCGCCCCCCCTTTTATATTCTGTCAGCTGCATAAAAGTTTTTAAAGAAGCTTTGAAGCCTCACTGATGGCCCTTCATTGCTCTTGCCCCCCCCCCCCTGACTAGGCTGTAAACACATGGGGGGGGGGGTTCTCTGTCAGCTGCAGACAGTCACTTCTGAATGATCTTGGCAAGCTGCAGTGGAAAAGCCTGGTGGGGCGCCGGCCGGCCCATATGTCGAGCAGAAATAGAGGAGGATGCTGCTGCTCTGAGTTCCTGCTGTTCTCAGCCGTGTTCCATTCAGCCTTCTGGCTGAAGTCAGCCTGGAAGAACCGGACGTCTGAGAGGGATCTGCAGCAGCAGCAGCAGCAGCAGCAGTAGCAGCAGTAGCAGCAGCAGCAGCAGCAGAAACAACTGCAGTATAAGCATCTGCAGCAGCAGCAGCAGCAGAAACAACTGCAGCAGAAGCAACTGCAGCAGCAGAAACAACTGCAGCAGCAGCAGCAGAAACAACTGCAGCAGCAGCATAAGCATCTGCAGCAGCAGCAGCAGAAGCATCTGCAGCAGCAGCAGAAACAACTGCAGCAGCAGAAGCATCTACAGCAGCAGCAGAAACAACTGCAGCAGCAGAAGCATCTGCAGCAGCAGAAACAACTGCAGCAGCAGAAACAACTGCAGCAGCAGCAGCAGAAGCATCAGCAGCAGCAGCAGCAGAAACAACTGCAGCAGCAGCAGCAGCAGAAGCATCTGCAGCAGCAGCATCTTTACGTTCCTGAACAAACTGATTTCTCGGTGGACGCCACTCCTGCATTTAAAGTGATTATCCAAGGATTAGATGATGTCAGGATGGCTAACTGCTGGATCACGATGGAAAAGGACCAAACCACGCTTCGGTCCAAAGTGGCGGCGTGCTCCGCCTGGTTGTTGTGGCAGCGGCCATGTGCTGGCGTGCAGAGCCAGCATGCAAATGCAGCGGTGGAGCTGTTTGGCGTAATCTGCAGTAAATCATCCCTGTAATCCCCCTTTTATCAGCCGGAACTGCAGGGGTTGGCCCCGTGGCCGCTCTTCAGAGATTACACCAAAACCGCTCAGAGAAGCAATCCCATTCCCATGATCCCGTCATCAGGTCCACGACGCAGGAAATCTCCTCTGATCCACATGAGCCTTTTCTATCAAACAAACTCCTTCCTGTTCAGAAGCACCAAACAGCAACAGTTCAAACGTCTGCTGCCAATGCTCCCAAAGGTCCAAAAACTTTCTAAAAACTGGTAAAGTTCCTGGAAGTTCCTAAAGATTCGTGAAGTTTCAAAGAATTCCTTTAGTTCCTAAAAGTTCTAAAACATCCTGAAAGCTCCAACAGTTCCTAAAGTTCCTGAAGCACAGATCCTTAAAAGCAGAACATTAGCAGGTCCAAGGAAATGACAAAGATGGTTTCCTCTACTGGCTGATGGCAGATTCACAGAATAATGATTATTGATTACTGATCATTGATTACTGAATGCTGATGATTGATTACTGAATGCTGATGATTGATTACTGAATGTTGATGATTGATTACTGAATGCTGATGATTGATTATTGAATGTTGATGATTGATTACTGAATGCTGATGATTGATTACTGAATGCTGATGATTGATTACTGAATGCTGATCATTAATTACTGAATGCTGATCATTGATTACTGAATGCTGATGATTGATTACTGAATGCTGATGATTGATTACTGAATACTGATGATTTATTATTGATCATTGATTACTGAATACTGATGATTGATTACTGAATGCTGATGATTGATTACTGAATGCTGATGATTGATTACTAAATGTCGATGATTGATTACTGAGTGCTGATCATTGATCATTGATTACTGAATGCTGATGATTGATTACTGAATGCTGATGATTGATTACTGAATGTTGATGATTGATTACTGAATGTTGATGATTGATTACTGAATGCTGATGATTGATTACTGAATGTTGATGATTGATTACTGAATACTGATTATTGATTACTGAATGCTGATGATTTACTTTTTATTTATCATTTTTTTATTCATCCTACAATGGGGAAATTCGTCTCCGTATTTTGACCCATCCCCTAGGGGGAGCAGTGAGCTGCAGACTAGCCGCGCTCGGGGGGCTTCAGCTTGCTGGGGAGCGCAGGGATCAATACGCCAACCCTTTGGCATTTGGACAACCTGCTCTACCGCCTGAGCTAAACTGCCTTATTGATTACTGGATGATGTTATTGATTAATGAATGCTGATTATTGATTACTGATTGGTGGGTATTGATTACCGAATGATGATTATTCATTACTGAATGATGGCGATTGATAACTAAATGCTGGTCATTGATTACTGAATTTTGAGTATTGATGACAAATTATTGATCGTCAATCATTCAGCATTCCCGCATCGCTCACCTTGGTGTTAACCTCAGGCGTGTGCAGAAGCTGGATAAGAGCCCTCTTTGGAAGGATCTCCATGTGTTTGCTAAGTTAGGGCTCTCCTCAAAAGTCAGTCTCAGAGGGCAGCTTGCTCTGTCAAAACAGGTTCACCTTGATTTAACTGGTCGTCTGGTTTACCTGCAGATAAAAGCCACACCTTCTTCACTAAACAGCTTTAGCTGAAAAACATTTTCAGCCACATTTTTATTGTCGACGTGGAGGCAGCGATGAAAACATAAACTTACATATTTAAAATGAAAGGTTCAGAAACAGATACACTCTAAAAACAAATGAGGTTAAAAACTCGCCTGCTCCTTCTCTGCAGATCTCACCATTATTGACATGTGACCAAATCAGATTGATCAGCAAGAGACTTCATCAAAAGAAGATGGATCACTTAGAGGTTCTGCAGAAATGTTTCAGTTGAGGACGACTGTTCTCACAGCATCATGGCTCCCCTGCCCATCAGTCCTCTGCCTTGATGTTCATCAATAACTGAGCAGACCTTCATGTTTGGACTTTATCCCAGCCAACAAGGCCAAGTGGGTCCCATATGGTTTGAAAGTGGGCATGATTTGCGGGCCCCACCTTTGTTTGCCTACATTAGCTTAAGTGGACACTCAGTGCTGACCACAAGGCAGCAGCTAGCTGCTAGCCAGCCTACTGAGTGTCCACTTACACCAATGTGGGCACACAGGTGGGGCCACCATGGAAATTGTGGACAAATTCATCTGGGGCCACAATTTCTGCTCACTTTTAAACTATATGGGGCCCACTTGGCATTGCTGGCTGGGAGGTTTGGACCACCAGGTTTGGATCTCCAGCTGGGAGTGTTTGAACTCCCAGGCTAGAAGAGGAATTTTCCCTGGAAGACCAAGCCAGAAACGTTACGTCCTGAAGCAGCAGCTCTGTGAAGCAGAGGCTCCACGGCGCTGCTGCTTCTTGTGGGGTCCGTCCCCCTAAGGCAGAAAGTGACAGACTGTGATTACGGCAGCAGCTCTTGTTGTTTCCGCCCAAACGCCTGCCAAGCTCCTGTTTTCTCTCCTCTTAAAAAGCTGCAGTTCTCCGGCGCATGAGCCAGCGCGGCAGATGGCGTGTAAATCCCCCACATGCCCTCCCTCCCCCACACGAAGTGACAGAGTTTCCTGCCCTGCTGCTCTTTACCCTTTGGCGTCATGTACCAAGTTAGGTTCAGGACTGGTCAGCTGGACTGGACCCACCTGCTCTGGACCACGATCAGTTCCTGGTAAAAGCAGCCAATCGTGCAGACCTTCAGGTTGATGCTTGGTTCAACCCACACCTCGCACCTGCACAGGTATCTGCTCACATCTGTCCACAGTAACACCAAAGAACAGGTGAACATGGAACAAAAACATGTCAGACATTTTCACATTTTTTCTACATGTTTTGGTGACACACTGAACAAAATGTCACCGTTTGTTTGCTTCCATCAGAGGCTTTGATGCTGAGTCCAGTCGGCTCTGTGACCTCCAGTTTGAGGCTCTGAAAAGCTCCGACCTCTCCTGCTTTCACCTGAACAGAAAAATAATCATCACCTTTACTGTAAATGCATCCATCTATCCAAAGACGCTGTGGACCCTCAGAGCGATCAGCACATCTGCAGACAAAACGAGCAGCAGATTTGATCAGAGAAGCTGCATCAGCGAAAAAACAAATGAGGTTCTTCAACATGAAAAACACCAAAGGAACTGGAATCAGAGGAGAAAAGACAGAGGAACAGTCACACTGCAGCAGCAGAGGTGGAACATTGGTTGAGCTGCTCAGTCCTGAGCCACTGCCTCCTGATACTTTATAACGTGACCCTGGATTCAGTGACAGAGGTCAAAGGTCACCTGCAGGTCTGCAGCAGGTTTGGTCCATTCTTCATGCAGATCTTCTCCAGAGCTGGGATGTTTTCAGACTCCCTCCAGAGCATCTCTGCTGGATTGAGGACCAGAAACGGGTCAAAAACACCCCAGAACCTTGACATTGATTTTAGATGCAGATCTTAACTTTGAAGCACATGCATACCAAGTTACAAAGACTGCATTTTATCATCTTAGAAATATTGCCCGAGTGAGACCCTTTCTCTCACAAGCCAGTGCTGAAATATTAATCCATGCTTTTATAACTTCTAGGATAGACTATTGTAATGCTCTTCTTTCTGGTTCTAAGAGAAATACTATAAACCGGCTGCAGCTTGTTCAAAACTCAGCTGCACGCCGTTTAACTAGAACCAGAAAGAAGGAGCACATTACTCCAATTTTGAAGTCTTTGCACTGGCTCCCAGTCAGCTTCAGGATCGGTTTTAAGGTTCTTTTATTAGTTTATAAAAGTTTACATGGAACTGGACCCTCATTTTTATCACATCTACTTTTAGTGTATGACCCTCCCAGAGCCCTCAGGTCCACAGGTGCAGGTCTGCTGGTGGTCCCAAAGGTCAGAACTAAAACCCACGGCGAGGCCTCCTTTCAGCACTGTGGGCCTCGCCGTGGAACAGCCTGAGGACGTGAGCCCTTCAGCCACTGTGGAGGTTTTTAAGAAAAAAACTAAGACACATCTTTTTAGTAAAGCTTTTACATAGTTTGTACTTATCCACATGTTTTTATTTGATTTTTTAAAATTTTAACAGCTAATTTTATTTGTTTTTATTTTAATGAAGGGATGTGTATGTGTTGGAATTTGTGTGTTTTTATTAATTCATTTATTTTATTATTATTTGCATTTATTTTTATTATTATCACACTCTTTTTACGTTGTTTATTATTTTAACTAATATATATATTTCTCTTGTTTGTTTTATTCTTTCTTTGGGAAGCACTTTGAGATGCTATGAAGCATTACAAGCGCTATATAAATAAAATTGAATTTGAATTTGAAATGCTTTAAAAGATACTTCTTGGTTGCCATGGCGACGTATTTAGGATCATTGCTGGAAGATCCAGCCATCTTTCCTCTTCAGTGTTCTCACTGAAGGTAGGAGTCTTATGACCAAAATCAGCTCCATCCATTTATCCTTCCCTTCATACAGATCAGTTGTCCTGTCTCCTTTGCACAAAATCAGCCCCAAACCATGATGCTTCCACCCCCATGCTTCACAGTGGGTCTGGTGTTCTTCCTCTCCTAAACACAGTGAGTGGCGTTTGTACCAAGAAGTTCTAATTGATCCCATTTGATCACACGGCCTTCTCCCAACCCTCATCTAGATCATCCATGGTCTGTGCAGAACTGTAGACGGTCCTGGACGTGTTCTGGTTCAGGCAGGATGAACCTGTGGAGCTCTGCAGGATTTGGGTCCGTGACGTTGTGAGTTCCCGTAGCGGCCTTTGTTTCTGTGGTTCCAGCTCTCTTCAGGACCAGTTCCCCCGTGTAGTTCTGGGCTCTAACATGCAGATGCAGGTGGAGGGAGGTTGTCCCTGCTCCTCTAGCTTGATTGAGATCTCTTCTCCAAACTGCTGGTTTGTTGTAGATAGGTTCATCCCAGTCTAGTTCAGGTCTCAACAGTCCCTGGTGTCCTCAGACAGCTCTTTGATGTGGAGGACAGGTTGCAGTCTGATGTGGACAGATGACCAGTCCAATCAGGTGACATTATTACAGGTAACCAGTGGGGTTCAAGTTTATTTTTATGGCGCATCAATGTGACCACAGTCAAAACAAGGCACTGTATATTAAAATCTCAAAAGGTTGTAAGAAAAATAGAAAAGTTAAAACTATTTAAAAGTAAAATATAGAAGAAATACTATAGTAAAACCAGAGCAAATAAAAAACAGCTGCAGAGTCTCTTGCTGTGTCCAAAGTCCGGCTAGAAAAATAGGTTTTCAGAAAATAAACAGTTAGGATTTCTTTGCCTCAGTGGAAAGGCGTTCCACAGCTTTAGTCCGCTGACTAAGCAGCTAGATTCTCCGCCAGTTTCCTCTTCCTCAGTACCTCCAGAAAGCTGATCAGCTGACTGGAGGAGAAACCAGGTTAAGGGAGACAGAAGCTCACTCAGAAGAACAGAAACGGACGATTGTTCAAAGATTTAAAAACAAATCAGAGAGTCTTCAGATAAACTCTAGAATCCACATGATGTGGTTCTTCTCACGTGCTCCAAGCAGAACCCGAGCAGCAGCGTTCTGGACCACCTGGAGGCGTGAGAGGGACGACCGTCTGACTCGGGAATAAAAGAATCAGCAGTAATCCATCTCTGAGAGATGTGAGGAAAGCATGGATTACACGCCTCAAATTAGTTCCACCGTCCTGCTTGACCTGAAAGAAAAGAAGCTGGAGTTGAGTTTTAAAGACAGCGTCCATTTCGAAAACGGCTTTGACACAAACTAACTTTAACCATGTGCTATCTTGGTGACCCCTTCCATTGAGAGTGTTCTCCCTCCCCGACAAAAGGTGGATGAAGGTGGAAAGGAAAGATTTCATGTAATCCGCCGGACACCAGTGAAGATCACAAATCATTGAAGAAAAAGGTTCAGAGCACTGTCCTGAGTGGGTCTAGATGACCCCACTGTCCTGGTGGGTCTAGATGACCCCCACCTCCCAATCATCAACATGCCTAGGATAGCACAAGGGTTAATGTGGAACCAAGGAGCCCCCAGTGTATGTGTGGGGAGGGGCATCCAGTCTTTGATGCTTTGGTAAATATACCTGACTGTCATCAGCGTAGCAATGAAAGGAAATGCTGTGCTTTCTCAAACGTCCTAAAGATGAAGTAACGGGTCTGTGAGGACAGAATCAATGTTCGTTTGCAGAACAAGTCCTTCTTTTCTGCTCCGTTACATGAATAGTCTGTAAACTTTGGCATTTCCTGGATTCTTGTTCTTCATTCTGTCTGTAGCAGCAGAAGCGTTTTTATGAAGGACAGAATCCAGGAATAACAGACGCCGGATTTCTGTGATCCTCACGCAGCTTTTTTTATCGTGCATCAGTTCAGGAAATGAAGAGAATCCAACACCAAGGCAGGAATCCCAGAAACCAAAGTTCTCCTGAAGAAACATTTGAGCTTCATGCAGAAGATTCAGAAACAACCGGAGGTTTTCTGCACCTCTGAGTGAGGAAGTTCATTCAGAAAAGCAGCAGCTTTCCTGGTAGATTCATTAGGAAGCAAAGGTTTGTTACGAGACTAAACTTTAAAGCAGAAACTCCTACTTATCCTAAAACCGATGATCCTAAAGGGTGGAAGAGAGTAAAAGGAAGAAAGGTGAAAAGGTGGGGGATACAAGCACTGATTTGAATAAGTTATTATTTTAGCTGGAAAGACAAATATTACATCAAGGTGAAAATCTGACACTAAGATGAGTGAAAAAAAAATCTGTCCATCAATACACTGTGGGTTAGGAGGAGGGATGAAGCAGACAGGGAGCAGTGTGGCAGTGTGCACGTGGGGGTGGAATACATGCACGCTGCCGCGTGAACCGCGTTGTCATAAGGGGAACCAGATCCTGTAGGACCAGCCAGACCAGGGAGGGAGGCTGAGCCAGGGTGCCCGGAACCGCAGGCGCCAACCACCCAACCGGCGCCCCGCCTCCACGAGCCAGCCTCGGCACCCGGCCCGAGTATCCCAGAGATCACCGCGTAGCCACAGCCACCCCCCATAACCCTACCCTCTACAACCCTCCTCCCCTGCCATATTATCTAATCCCCCCTCCCCAACCCCCTTAGTGCCCTCCCCCCCTCTGTGACTGGGAGGGAGAGCCCCAGAGGGATCCCAGCGGGGCCAGCCCCAGTCTGTCCCACCCATACCAAGCTTCGCACATACTCTGTAATCTTCTGGTTGCCCCCTACCCCCCGCCACCACGCAGTAACCCCCCTCAGCCGACTGTCCCCCAAGCGCCGTGACCAATCACCCATAGCCGACAGGATGCTCCCACAGCCCAGCCGCCCTGAGACCAGGCGGCTGAAGACCAGGCGCCGCCCCCGGCCCACCCATGCAGGGGTGGCCTGGGTGTGCTGTGTGTGTGTGTGTGCTGCAGGTAAAATAGGGGAGGTCTCAGTGTGGGGGGCCCCCACACACTGCCAACCACAGGGCCCCCCCCACTCGGGGGTCCCTCTGTGTGTGGTGTGTGTTGCTGTGTGTGTGCTGCTAACATGCGAGTAAGGTGTGTCCAAAGTGGAAGTTAAAATTGTGGGGGGACCAGTGAAAGATGAGCACGGATGTTTCACCGTGCCCCCCTCCACCAGACCCTCCCCACAAGGCCCTAGATGATGATTTAGGGTGTCTAGTACGCAAGTTTAACCGGGATGGAGGGCGGTCATGATCGACCCCCAGAAAACACCCCAGTGAGCCCGCCAGTGCTTCCCCCACCCATCCAGTTCGGGCACCTATGTGACTGTGTGCAACATTTGTTTGGGTGAGAGCGGGGAGGAGCAGGCGGATGGGCACAACCGGGGGGATGTTTCTTGTTTAAGTAAATGAAAATAAGTAGACATTTGTAGATGTCCATGGGGGCGGGGCTACAAACCGTTGGGTGGAAAAATGACTTGCATGTCACATGACATCCCGTAGAGAGGTATTGGGAGGGGGGTTCAACTTCAGAAACACAAAGAAGTCATGAAAAGGAAGACATTGTCACGTCTGTTTCTGCGTGTGGGCGTGGTTGAATACTTTTATGGCATAAGATGGTCCTAAGCGCTTTCCATGCAAATTCATCCCACGAACACACATCGCGTGTTCGGGTGAACAGTGGCATAAACTACAGCCGGCAGCAATGGGGCTCATGACTTGCTCAAGAACCCTTCAACACTTGGGTGGTAGCCGAACCTGCAACCTTCTAATCAGTGGCCACATCCCTCCTCAACCACGGCCATGGGGGGGTATTTGGGCAGAGGGACCTGAATGGGTTCTGGTTCTGTGGTTCTCCTTTGGGGTCCAGCTCCTCATTTCCTTGTCGGTTCCTCAGAGAAAAGAACCGGTCGGTCCAAATAAACGCAGCCAGGCCTCCACAGGAGACGACTGCAAGTCTGCAACGGCTCCGGTTCTGCAAGCTAAGACGCAGATCCAAAAGTTCTGGATCTGTGCTCTGTGGACACGCATGCGTTCCTCACAACTCAAAGAAGACACTCCAACATCCCAGGTGTGACATGAGCTGACGGTTCTGGGATGGTGGGTGGGGGTCCTGCTGTGGCGGTGAGGTCAGGACCTCTGACGTGGTTGGTGGGGGTCCTGCTGTGGCGGTGAGTCACTGACCACTTCAGCGTGGTGGGTGGGGGGTCCTGCTGTGGCGGTGAGGTCATGACCCCTGACGTGGTGGGTGGGGGTCCTGCTGTGGCGCTGAGGTCAGGACCCCTGACGTGGTGGGTGGGGGTCCTGCTGTGGCGGTGAGGTCATGACCCCTGACGTGGTGGGTGGGGGTCCTGCTGTGGCGCTGAGGTCAGGACCTCTGACGTGGTGGAGTGGGGGAGTCCTGCTGTGGCCCCGGTGGTCCATGACCCCTGGCGTGGTGGGTGGGGGGGGTCCTGCTGTGGCGCTGAGGTCAGGACCTCTAGCGTGGTGGGTGGGGGGTCCTGCTGTGGCCCTTCAGGGTCAGGACCTCTGGCGTGGTGGAGTGGGGAGGGTCACTGCTGTGGCATGGGGTCAGGACTCCCTGACGTGGTGGGTGGGGGTCCTGCTGTGGGCGCTGAGGTCAGGACCCCTGACGTGGTGGGTGGGGGTCCTGCTGTGGCGGTGAGGTCAGGACCCCTGACGTGGTGGGTGGGGGTCCTGCTGTGTGATGAGGTCATGACCCTAGCGTGGTGGGTGGGGGTCCTGCTGTGGCGCTGGTCCAGGACCTCTGGCCGTGTTGGTGGGTGGGGGGTCCTGCTGTGTGAGTCATGACCCCTGATGGTGGGGGTCCTGCTGTGGCGCTGGGGTCAGGACCCTGACGTGGTGGGTGGGGGTCCTGCTGTGGCGCTGGGGTCAGGACCCCTGACGTGGTGGTGGGGGTCCTGCTGTGGGCGCTGGGGTCAAGACCCCCAGGCAGTCATAAGCCCAGTCCCCTGTCCATCCAGTTTCTCAGGCGGCTTCCAAAGACGTGAAGGAACTGGAGCAGCTCAGCTGGGATTTCCTGCTGAGCGATGCAAAAGAAGAACTTCCTTCAGACCCAGATAAGAACGAGGCCAGACGAGCGCCGTGGGGGGGTGGGTGCGTTGGGTGGGGGGGGGGGGGGGGGTGAAGTGTTCTGCTCTAAATGATACATTCATCTCTGGATTCTGCTGGGAATCCACAAACTGCTTCTGTTCATAATTCACAGTCAGAAAAGCTCCACAGCTGTCTTTAAACATCCTGATAACTATTCAAAAAGGAAAAATAAATCTCTTTGTCCAGAAGCTCAGCCGGAGGTCAGAGGTCATCTCCTCTGCTCTTCACTTCAAGCAAGCTGGAGCTCAAAAGATGACAACTTCAGAATTCATCCTGATCTCTGCTGTTAGCCCAGAAAACACCAAAACGGTTCTGGATCGTCCCTGCAGACGTTCTATGTGAGGTTCTGGTCCCCGGGTCTCTGCTCTCAGCTTCAGCCTTTTCTTCTTCTGCCGTTTCAAAGACAGGAAAAATCGTGGATCTAACAAAAAGATCAGGAGGATGGCGGGAAATCACAAAGCTTCAGACACTAAAGGATGAAGTTTGTGCTGAGGAAGGAAAAAGCTTCATCAGCTGAAAGAATGAAAACTACCGTCTATTTTTCTCACATTGGAAACCACAGAATAACTGGAAGTCGGCTCTGTCATTGCCCCCTTTTGGGTAGAAAGAAGGCGTGGCCGGCGTCCGTCCATCAGGATCAGCTGTTCAGCCAACAGCAGATGCAGCAGAGCCCACTCTGGCACAAAGGCTCCTACGCTGGTGGGTGGGGGAGCCATTTTTAGAAAAGTGGAGGCGTTCATGAAGAAGCCCAGCGTGTTCTGGTTCTGCTGCTCTCTCTGCACATGAGGACCGACCCGCTGGTCTCAGTATGGGGGAGGGGAGGGGGTCAGAATTTTCTGTCTGTAGAAACATTTATGTATGGTGTCCTATAATGTTCATAATTAAATAAATTGATATTTAATTAAATACATAAATATGACTTCATACAAATACACAATCAACCAATAAATCTCTAGGAAAATATATAAAAAGATCATGAAATGATGAAAAAGTTGCACACAGATTTTAAATTAGCCATTATATTACTCAATATATTTCATTTTGCTTTAAAGCTCAGTTCTTTATTTTAAAACAGCATTTTAAAATATGAATTTTTAATCATGTGGAGGATTATTATAATTCTGCGTCTTTTATCAGAACCTCGTATTTCAAAATCAATATTTTCCAAAGTAGCTTTGTTTTTATTTCATGTTGCTGTTTTTCACAATGGCGGATTTATTTCATGAAGAGCTTTTTCAGGAGAAATGGGTCTGTCTGTCAATCAAACCAGACAAGGCGGAGACTTTTGTGATTGGCTATTCATTTACTCAGACATCAGCAGCACCCTGACTACATTGATCGAAGAAGTTTCAGCGAACGTGACGGCGCAATGCCACTCCTCGACACTAGAAGTCTGAACCTCAACACATCCACAGTGTTACCAGAAATTTGAGCAGTTTGGTTCTAAATTTTACTTGGATGAAAGTGGCTTTGGGCGAGAATTCTGGTGATTCTGTGGTTGGTTCAGCGGTTTTCATTATCTGGTGAACATCTAGTAGTGGTCTAAGTTGGAGGCTGGAGTGGTTTATTTGGAGTTCACTATGAACTGGAGTTCAATGAGCATAACTTATGCAGCGTGTGGGGAGCTAGCAGCTAATGTTTTTAGCCTGATAGCCACATGGAGCGGTTGCCTGTGCTTATGCACGGATGCACAATGCACATGGAGAGTGTTAAGAGATCAGGTTTATTTATTTTGAATAGTTTCACATGATAACAATGTTTGAGTTCATGAGATCATCCCAGAGAGTGTCTTCTTCAGCTCCTGCAGTCAAACTACGTCTTAAATTACGTATAAATCAGGCGCCCAAGCGCAAAAGTGAATGTGAGAGTGCAAGTTAAGGGGTCTGTTGTAGGGGCTGCGTGGGATCGGGTCCTTGAATCATGAGACTAACAAATCCTTGAGATTGGCGGTTTTTTGGACATGCTCTTGGGCGGGCCAGTGACAAAACCCTCTTGAGGATCCAGTACAGCATGGAATATATTAGCGGACCCACGTTAGGCTGGCTGTTAGTTCTTATGTACTGAAGCTCCTTGAAGGCACCAGTGGCGTAATGGCCTCTGTCATATGGCCTGATGTTGAAGTGCGCCCGCCTCTTACTAAGAAGCGCTTCAGGCACGTCTGTCTCTTGGCATACCGCACACTTTTAACGAAGAGGATTTGTGAAAATATATTATTTAATATTTTAAGTTGCACATTACACAAGAGAATGCATGAAAGATGAGGCTGGAGGACGCCTTGAATCTCTTTAATAATTCAATACAAATCGTGTTTTTTTCCTCTTGGGGCGGAGGCGATACAAAATCAATGCATCTCTCCTATTACTGTCGCGGGACTAAATTCTCTGAGTTTTCTGAGTCTTGGTAGGGAGTGTAGCGCCTCGTTGCGGAAGCGAGGATGGTCAAAAATTCATGGCCAGGCGGGAGGCGGGAGATGAGAAAAATAGTCAGCACTTAGAATATCTAGTCTGTTGCTCAGTTAGCGGAAAAAGTAATAATAAAAAAAGGTTTCCTCCAAGTATAGAGACTGGTTCTTTTATTAACCCGCTCTGGAGGCGTCGAACCGGGGACGTGAACCCCAAATCAAACCCCAGATCTCCGCTGCATATTCCGACCATGGTCAGAACCGTCATTGCAGGAAAGGTTCATCATTTACATCAGAGGACCTGGTTATAATCATTGTCTCAATGAAAATAGAAAAATATCATAAGGTTCAGGAGGCCTGGGGGGTATTCCAGGAAGCATGTTTAAACTCCCCTGACTTTAACCACATTTCGGCTGACTCCGCCTGAACTTGCTTACTCCTGGGTATGTGGTTCCAAGACCGGATATGGGTTAGGCGTAATTAAGCTCACTTGGTAACCCTGGGTTAATGCTGCGTGCACAACAGGAACATAAAGACTATTCTCAATAGATAGCCGATTTCTGGAGTCACCATGGAAGCGGCGTGGAGAAAAAAGGCGCTATGCTGGTGAGAGGACAGTCTGAGATTAATGACGTATAAGATTATCGTCCATCAAAAAATGCTGCGGCTGCATCATCAGCAAAACAAAGAGTTTCTGCTTGAGAAAAAGAACAAAGTAAAAGCACGAGTTTCTAAACATCTAAACACATTTGGTCAAAAAGCCACACTTAAACCCAAATCCGTCCTGACAGGCAAATGGAATGGTATCCCACAATCATAGCGATTGCCCGATCTAACAACGGCACCAAAGAGTACACCTACTTAATTGAATTACTTTGAACGAAAGTAAAATAACTGTCTGATAAGTCGCCATTTTTTCACCGTGCAGACACCGCCATGTTGGAGCCAGACGAGGTTATTAAGCAGTGATTGGTCAGAGTCACAGTTTTCTATGACAACCCTCTCACCAACCAGGAGTGAGCTTGTTGGAAGGGCCACACCCCACCACTTGAAAGCAGTTCCATGAGGAAATTTAATTGACTTATGGGGAGACCCAGTTAAGGCTTATATTGCTAGAGACACAATGCTTCTTCTTGGCGGTCCTCGATCCGAACATTCTGGAGCCCAGATGTTAGCGTCTAACACTTTAGATAACTCCCCCACATTACATCGGTGAATGTCCTGTCGCCTAGCAACCGTGAGTCCCGAACAGAGAGGAGTGATGAACCAGGCATGGAGCTCAACATTTTTCATTTCCTGGCTTATTTGATCCAACTTTTCATTATGAAAATGTGTAATTATGTCCAGCTCTGGGTCCCGCCTCACAGTCCGCTGTCAGAGATTTTGTCGTCAGAAAATCTCAGTTTTCGTCCGCAATGCATCTTGGGATATGTGCAGCATAGAAGGATACACTAGACCAATCCTTGGAATCTGGAAAAAGGAGTCGTTGGCCACATTTGAAGGAGTCGCTGGATTTGGACAGCGCCGTGCCGTAAGAACGCCGCCCACCCATTTGTCATTTCCGGCAGGCTCCACCTACTGTTACTAAGGCGTCTGATTGGTCCGTTTCTATGAACTGTAGAAAAAAGAAAAAAAGAAAAAACAGAGATTATCAAGAAGAGTTTAAAGATATCTTTGTCTTTGGATTTTTACAGTCACTTCCTGTTTGTCGAACCTCCTCCAAAACCAGATCAAAAAATTTGTGTAAAAGGACAGAAAAATGAATGTTTGACATGGAAGGTGAGGTGTTCAGACAGGTGGGTCCTCATCGGGACCTTCAGAGGACCATGACAGGCTTCAGCGAGGTGGGGGGGTCCGGATGGGGAGGTGCGACGTCCCTGCTGGGCCCGTGGGCCGCTGCTGGTTCAGGAAGAGACATCCATGACTCATGGAGCCGACACGCATGAGGAGCTGCCATCCAAGCTGGCGTCCGTGTGTGGGAGGAGCTCTGCCTTCCGCCCCCCCACAGTGATTCGGTCGCTCCTGCAAATTTCACTTCTGGCACTGAATTCCAACAGTTTTGAGATCCTCGTGTTTCTGGTTTTGGACAAACTGACTTCTGTCCACTGTGCCCCCTTCAGGCTGCCAGAGCCTGACCGCCCACTGCTGGGCAAAGGCAGGGGTTCAAAGGTCCGTCTTGTGACTGCTGAGGGCTTAGCTGTGGTGCAGAGCTGCACATGTGCTGAAGTGTCTCCAGGTTGGGGAGTATGACTGTAAAGGAGGCAGAGAAGCACCGTAGAAGTATTTCCAGTAGAGAGGCTCCTTGATGTTTCTGCTCCTCTTTTCTTCTGTTTTCAGCAGCAGAAAGTTTCTTTTTCCTGAAACATATTTTTGTCACTTTTATTCATTTGTTTCAGTTCTGTTTTTCAGAGTTCAAGAATTCGGCATGGAGAGAAAGATGGGCGTCACTCCACTGAGATGAAAAAAAGAGCTGATCTGCTGCAGCCGTCATTTTTAGTTTTTCTCTCTGGACTATTTCATCTCTGCAGAGCAGCTCTGGTCTTTGATCAGAGTTTGAAGACTTTACGTCAGAAACGGACTCTGATCCACCCGAGCTGTGGAGCAAATATCACAGTCTGGGAGGAGGAGGCGACTGAACATGAGGGAGGAGACCAGAACCACGGAGGAGAAGATGCTGCTTCTCCTCCAAGGAGAAAAAGTCTGGCGGCCTGCAGGCGCCGCGTGGCGCCCTGGGGTCAGGCCAGAAAAGGCGGATCAGTGGCGGTTTATCACTGCTCTCTCCTCCCTCTCCCTTCTCCTCCTCCCTCCCCCTCTCCCTCCATTCCTCCCTCATCCTCCATCTCTCCTCCTCCTCCTCCATCCATCCCTCCTCTTTCCCCCCCCCTCTCCTGCCATCCCTCCTTCCCCTCCCTCCTCCCTCTCCCTCCTCCTCCCTCCATCCCTACTCACTCTCCCCCCCTCTCCCTCTCCCCCCCCACCTTCATCTCTCCGTCCCTCCTCCCCTCTCTGTATAACGGGCTGTGTGGCTGCAGGAAGATCAGCTCCCGTTAGCACACAGGCACGGGATTGTCTCTTCTCGGCCAGGCAGGCGCCTCGCGCTCCAGAGCCCGGAGGACGTGTGGATCTCATCATGGAGTCAGCATCGCGATCAGCCTCAGCAGCAGCCCCGCACATGACTTCCCCCCCGCAGCGCCGGATCACGCGGAGAGCGCACTGACTGAGAGATCCACCTTGGCAGAACTCTCTTTGGGTTTTAACGCTCCTCAGCTGCTCATTTGTGGCTCCGTCGGTTCTGGAATGCAGGTCCGAACTTTCCTGCTGTCCAGCCTGGCCCTGCTGTGCGTCGGGAAGGACATTTTCTCCAGGTGAGACCCTTACGACACCAATGCCATCCAAACGCGCATTCAGTAGTTTTCAAACCTGCGACAGATTCAGACATGAAGACTGTTGTCATGAAATCCCGCAGAATCCCGCACGGGGCTCCCGCGCTTCGCCTCCCACGTCTCACTGAAAAACAACCGCTGCGCTGCTGCAGCCCAGGATTGATTTCAGGCACAGCGCAACTCTGCCCCCCCTGCTGTTTCTGCAGCCCCCCCGTGTTTCTGTTGCCCCGTGGCTGACTGTCCGGGACAGGCTGGGGGTGTTTCTGCAGGTGAATCCGCTCAATTTTTACCTGCTCAAGATGGTGCAAGGGGTGGGGGAATTCAAACTCCTGAAATCCTGGAAACTGAATAGAAAATTGTAGTAGATACAGAGACAGTCATCGCAGCAATGACGCATTAGAATAATCATTCTAATCCTCCTAGAGCTTCTGACTGGATTTCTGCTGAGCTGCAATCTGAAACACTGAAGTCAGTTCAACCTGGAATCTCAGAAAATCCAAACCATTTCTGACAAACTGCTTTGGCTAGAAGACGTCTATAAATATGAATGCAGCTCTTCAGAGCTGATCAAGCAGCAGAGCTGCAGCGTTTGATAGATTCTGTAGGAAGGTCCCTGCAGGAATTTACAAAGCCAAGAGTCCAATCCAAATCCAATGCTTTGATCTATAAAGCATTTAGTTACATAATGGAGCAGAAAAAGAGGGATTTGCACCTTCAACAGGAATTTTGTCCCTTATTGAAGAAGCTCTTCTATCCCACTGGTTACCTGTAATAATGTCACCTGATTGGACTGGTCATCTGTCCACATCAGACTGCAACCTGTCCTCCAAGACCAAAGAGCTGTCTGAGGACACCAGGGACTGTAGACCTGAACCAGACTGGGATGAACCCATCTACTATAAACAGCAGTTTGGAAGAAAGATCCACGTTGGAGGGTAGGGACAACCTCCCTCACCATCTGCATGTTAGAGCCCAGAACTGCAGGGGGGGGGGTGGGGGGTGGGGGCTGGCCTGTTGAACGCTGAACAACAGAAACAAAAGGCATCTGGGGAACTCTAGCGTCCGCGGACCCCAAATCCTGCAGGCTCCACGGGGTTCATCCTGCCTAGACAGAACAAATCCCAGGACCGTCTACAGTTCTGCACAGACCATGGATGATCCAGGTGAGAAAGTCATGAGGTCAGATGAGACCAAGATGGAACTCTTGGATATAAACGCCAGTCCCCGTGTTTGGAGGATGAAGGCCCCCAGATTACTGTAGGCTTTATGGGGGTGGAAGCATCATGATTTGGGGCTGATTTTACAAAGAGGACAGGTTGACTGATCTGATTCTGAGTGAAAACCTCCCTCCATCAGTGAGAGCATAGAAGACTAAACATCTTTAAGCAATGACGGCAAACGCATCGCCATGGCAACCAAGAAGTGGTCAAGAAAAAAAAGCATGTCAAGGTTCTGGGGTGTTTTTGACCCGTTTCTGGTCCTCAATCCAGCAGAGATGCTCTGGAGGGAGTCTGAAAACATCAAGCTGGAAGATCTGCATGAAGAATGGACCAAACCTGCTGCAGACCTGCAGGTGACCTTTGACCTCTGTCACTGAACCCAGGCTCACGTTACGTTCAGGTGAACGTTTGCTATTGACTGAATACTGGGATTTGCTGTTCTCCGTGTGCTCCGGCGTCTCCCGCGATCTCCAGCGATCTCGCGTGATCTCCGCATGTTGATCTCCACGTGATCTCCGCGTGATCTCCGCATGATCTCGCCCGTGATCTCCAGCGTGATCTCCTATGCTCTCTCGTGATCTCCAGCGTGATCTCCCCGTGATCTCCCACATGCTCTCTCGCGTGATCTCCAAATGCTCTCGCGTGATCTCCGTGATCTCCCGCGTGATCCACATGCTCTCTGCGTGATCTCCACATGCTCTCGCGTGATCTCCCGTGATCCCACATGCTCTCGCGTGATCTCACGTGATCTCCCATGCTCTCTCTCGTGATCTCGCGTGATCTCCGGCGGTCTCCACATGCTCTCTCGTGATCTCCGCGTGATCTCCGCGCGATCTCCGCGTGATCTCCACGTGATCTCCGCATGATCTCTGCGTGATCTCTTCGTGATCTCTTCGTGATCGCTCTCCAGGTTCTGTCTGGAATTTGTTTTCTTTCATCCGTTTGTGTTTCTGTATTGACAGGATGTAAAAATGGTCTGACAGCAGTTTCTGAGTCAACTGATGAGTTTTCTTAAATGTCTTTAAAGCCCTGAAAGCTGAATGCCTGCAGTCTTTGTTACATAACAACTCTGGTTTCAGAGCAGTGGAGAGCAGCTCCATCCAACACGCCCACTGAGGGTCCAGCAGCAGAAAAGCTCCTTAGATCAGGGCTGACAGGAGCGGAAACAAAAGCCCACAGAGGCGCTCGTCATCGATAGCTCCTCGTCACTTTGTCAGCTTTGCAGCACCAGTTTGTTGGAGGAGGGTAGAGTGCAAACGACAACGCCAAGCGCTAGAAGCACTATGTGTCATAGGTTTCAAGCGCAATTCATTCAGCTTACAGACTCAGTTTCAGTTTGTTGGTGGGGGGGTTATGGAGGGTTGAAGAGGAGATACACCCAGTGGATGGGTGGGGCATGGGGGTTAAAGGAGGGGCGGACCGTGTGACCGTTTTCACCTGCAGGCGGCCCCCTCCCCCTGTGAGGACAGCTGGGACCGAAGCTGCACCGGTTTTCTCATTCGCCCATTAGGGCCTTCTGAGGACATCCGACCCCCGACCCCCCAGCTCTTTGGCTTGAATAGACAGCGGGCTTCCTAAAGGACTGAGCATGTCAGCCTGTTGTTGTGAAGTGTGTGTCTGTGAGGGACAAATGGGACTCTAACACAGCCTCTGCGACCTTGGTCAGTGTCCTTCAAGGAGAGGTTTCCCATCCAGATTTAGAGCCTGGCAATTAGAGCAGGACAGCAGGAGCTGCAGAGTGAGAGCCCAGACCATGATGATGACTGAAGGACGCGTGCTGAGGGGTAGGAGTCCTCTGCTCCTCCTGCTCCTTCCTCCTTCAGAGGAGCGTCCGTCAGTCAGTCAGAGCCCGGATCATCATTCCTTCCTTCATGCCACACAGTTCTCTCTCCTCAGCACCATCTGACCGGCCGGCAGTGTTTACACTTGTTTAAGGTGCAAGACTGCCACCTGGTGGTGTGTCTGTGAATGCAGCCCTTCCTGCAGGCCGGCTCTGCCCGTTCCTTCTGCCTGGGAGGAGACTGAAGCTCCACATTTGCAGCATGGCTGAAACCACAGCAGCTGTGGTTGTTGTGGAAGGAGAGCAGCTGACGGACTTCCTCCTGATCTAATGACCTTCAGGCTTCATCTGCTGAATGAGGTCACGTGGAACAACAGCCCTTTAGTGAAATACTAACCAAACACACTTCAGTTCTGGCTTTAGCAGTTATGATCTTCTGTTTGGACCTTCAGAGTTCTGCGTCAGGAGACTTCTGGCACTGATGGAACCTTCCATCCATCAGCGTTCAGGGGGGGTCACTGCACTAAATGAGGCTCATCACTCTTGTCCTTCACTCTGTCATCACTACTAACTGAGCTAACACAGAACCTGAAGAGCTGCTGCAGCGTTCAAGGACACGTTCAGTGACTAAGAACCTTCTGTGGATGGATTCTGATCTCCTTGGAAGTGCTGGATAATCATGGAGGTGTTGAAACCGAGCCTCGGTTACCTCCATGAAGTATTCTTTTAAGACGCTCATTTAGCTCTTAAAGTCTGAAACGTTCTTTGTTTGAAGGTTGTGTGTTGAAAGCACATCAATCGAGGTTCTTTAGTGTGAGAAACCTGACGGCTGAAAGAAGCACCGCCTTCCCTGCTGGGCTGCTGTGGAGCAGAACACAGCGAGCACGCCTTCATGGACGGATTCCTGCACACTGAAGCGCACACCGATGAGCACGCTGGTGCACAACACTCCTTTTTTAGCTGGTTTTTGGCCTTTTCCTGTGACTTAAGGTGCAGCAGTGGCCAGCCAGAGTGCGGCGGAGGTCGTTTCCGTGGCAGACTCTTCCAACGGCGCCATTCTGTTGTGGATTAAAATAGTTTTTCCTTCAGACACACTTTCACACCAGTGAGAATTTGTGCATGTCGCTGATATTTGCCTAATAAATCTTAGTATTTCAAAGGAGTTCTTGCAGACATGAAGTGACCCTTTTGTGCTGAAGGTTCCTGAACGATCGTCCTCTCAGGCTGCTGTCTCCTGTCTGTCTCCCCCAGGGCCATGCTGAGTGACATCGGGGATTATGTAGGTACAGACATTCAAATCTCCTGGTTACCTAATCTGGATGAATTAATGAAGGGCTATGCGAGAAACTTTCGTCCTGGGATAGGAGGTGAGTATGAGATCTACTGCTTGAGGTGTTGGGTTGCAGTTCACCCCCTCACATTTACAGCCATCCTTAGCACAACACCAGCCTTCTCCAGACAAGTCTTCCTTGGTCCTTCCAGATGGTCCTCAGAGAAAAACAGGAGCTTCTCAGGCAGATGAACGACCTTCTCTGCTAAGAATGGCTGCTACATGTGAAACATCCAACAACCACAGCGATAGATTTCTCAATCTCACAGCTTAACTCAGATGAACTGGGGCTCTGCTAGGATCACACTCTGTGGTTCTGATGGGACTGTTAGCGAATCATGTCTGTTGTCCCAGTTCATTGCCTTGATTCAATTTCCCCTGTCACTCTTTACGTGTTCTGCTATTTATTTCAGAAATCTGAATATTTAAAGGAGTAATGTATGCATAAGAGTGGGACTGCAGGAACAAGACATGAATACTTGAAAGGGTTTGTTGCTAACAAATGACATTGCAGCGTTAGAGCTGCTTGAATGTCTGTCAGAGTTTACTGCAACAAACACGTTTCAATGAGTTTCTGCATCAGTTAAGTGTCTCCATAAAGCATTCAAAGTCCCCCAACTGCATGTTTAGAGCTGCAGGGAGATGAGGATTCATCCGTTTCAGTTTTTAACCAGGTCTTTGTCGTTTAGTCAGCAAACCTGCTGTTTTAAGTCGTTTCCCAGAGGAATCAGCGCCGGCAGAGGGGGGGTCTGGGGGGCTTTGAATGATGTGGAACACAGAGTGTGTTTCCTTAAGCCTCATCCTGCTCTGCATGGCAGCACGTCACAAAAACACACTCCATGCTAACGACGCCAATCATGGCGAGCTGCTGGGTGACAGCATCCCACTGAATGTCTGCATGCACGTGTGTGTGTGTGAGAGAGTGTGTGTGTGCATCTGCAGGAATGTGTGTGTGTGTATATCTGCAGATGTGTGTGTGTGTGTGTATATCTGCAGATGTGTGTGTGTGTGTGTGTATATATCTGCAGATGTGAGTGTGTGTCCATCTGCAGATGTGTGTGTGTGTGTGTATATATCTGCAGATGTGAGTGTGTGTCCATCTGCAGATGTGTGTGTGTGTGTGTGTATATCTGCAGATGTGAGTGTGTGTCCATCTGTAGATGTGTGTGTGTGTGTCCATCTGTAGATGTGTGTGTGTGTGTGTATCTGCAGATGTGTGTGTGTGTGTGTGTATCTGCAGATGTGTGTCAGAATCGCTCTGCACGGTTAAACTGGACGATGCCTCATCTGTGTTTGTTTGGATGCTGAGGGATGGTGAAGTGGGCGGAGCTTGTGGATTCAGATGTGCGTGTTTGACATGAGGATGCTGCTGGTTTGCTGTTTTCTTACCTTTTCTCCCTACAGGCCCTCCAGTGAATGTTGCCATGGCGATTGAAGTGGCCAGCATAGACCACATCTCTGAAGCCAACATGGTAATCCATGAACACTGCTGAGCTGCCACATGAAACAGACCTTAGCAGACCACATGACCAACATGCATTGCATTGTGGGTAGCAGTGGGAACTTCACCAAAAACAAGCCTAGTTCTTGTTACGTTTGAAAAAGGTCAGTGATGAAAACATCAAAGCAAAGGAGAAAATCTGGAGTTTGAACAGCAAGAGGCTAGAAAAAAGAAAGACCCACAGATGTCATCTTTATTTGATGAACTTCCTGTGGCATTACGGTTTCCCCTTTTATTTTTGCCAAGCAAAACTAAACTAAAACTAATAAGCGCAGGACTCTGACAGAGCAAAGCGAGAGGTTTTCCCCGAGACAGTGGCTCCAAACCCCTGAACAGCGCCCCCTACAGACAAATGCAGGTTCATGAAACACACATACCTGATCCCACAGCCTAGGAGGACGACCCACAGGAGTCCCACCAACAGCAACGACACGCAGCATCTGATGCTGGACCCTCAGCCACAAAGCCCCGCGCTGAGCCGCATTTACCCCTGCACTCCGCTTGAAGGCAGCCTTGGCTCAGCCGCTCACGCTGACAGAGGGAAGCCACCTTTATGAACCCTCTGCAGGTGAGCAGCTGGAGTGCACAGGTGGAACCAATTACCAAAGAGGCCCTCCACCTGCCCCACTCCCATTTAGTTTAGCACTTCATGCAAAGAAGTCCCCATTAGGGGAGTTTGGGGGTAACAGCACTGCCAGACCAGATCATGCAGACATGAAAAGTCAATGAGTATCAGGTTGAAACACAATCAGGATTGCTCCTCAACTCTTAGATACTTCAGCTGTTCTTATTCCATCCTGGAAAAAGATAAAAGATAATTTCCCATGGTTGTCATGACTACAGCTTGTATATCACAACGTCTTGACTCTGCGCCTTAGCTTCTGTCAATCGGTGCTGCTAAGGCTTGTCTGCCCGTCGTTGAGGGGTTTCAATCTGCACTCACACGCACAATGCTTTGTGTTACCCCACAGAAAGGGTGTCAAGATCCATTCCTATAACGAGGAACCAAATCCAGCAGCTTTGGTTGCTTCAATGTTTTTAAAAACCAACACCAAAGTACGGTGGCCCTGAGGGCTCAAGAAACTGGTGTGAGACAAATTAAATTAAAAAACTCCAAAGGTCATCGTCATAAGGTAGAAACCTTTTTAAAAGGCTCTTCCTGTCATGTGAAGTTTCCACCTGACAGGTGACTGAACTGCAGCCGCTCTGTCCTCATGGACATGTTTTCTGGTGTGGGCGGGGCGGCGCTGGACCTTCCCAGAATCTCTCCACACTGCAGCTGTTTGAAGCAGCCTGGACCTTTCTGACTTTAACAATTACAGGTTATTGTCTTCAACAGGAAGAAGAAAACAAAATCTCAACGTCACACAACCAACACAAACCAAACACGCAGCAGCGAAGGCGCTCTTACCCTCAGCACTGCCGGTCACTGATTGGACAAAGCGGGGAAAACTTTTACAAAATCAAATGACAAACACAAATCAGATATTTGGACTGAAATCAAATTAACAAAACGTGTGTCTATGTCACAAACGCAGGGTGGTTCATCAGTTTTCCTCTGGACACATTTGTGAGGGAGAGCTTGAATCCTTCTTAGAGGCCCTCTGTCACATGTTCTCCCTTCAGGCCTGAAGGTCTTTGTTGGTTTCTGGTTTCTTTCCTCGTCCGTTCCTGGCAGGAGTACACCATGACCATCTTCTTACGGCAGAGCTGGCACGACGACCGCCTGTCCTACAACCACACCAACAAGACTCTGGGGCTGGACAGCCGCTTCGTGGACAAGTTGTGGCTTCCAGATACCTTCATCGTGAACGCCAAATCGGCGTGGTTTCACGACGTGACCGTGGAGAACAAGCTGATCCGCCTGCAGCCCAACGGGGTCATCCTGTACAGCAGCCGGTACGGTCCAGCCTCTGCCCTCCTCTGCTCCTTCTGCTGGTTCTGAACCTTTCTTCCTGTAGGATCACCTCTACGGTGGCGTGTGACATGGACCTAACCAAGTATCCTATGGATGAGCAGGAGTGCATGCTGGACCTGGAGAGCTGTGAGTGGCGGTTCAGCGACATCATCAGCTGTCATGTGAACACAACAACGATCTGCTGTGTTTGCTCTGTCCCAAGATGGCTACTCCTCAGAGGACATCGTGTACCACTGGTCGGACAGCCAGAGACACATCCACGGCCTGGACAAGCTGGAGCTGTCCCAGTTCACCATCATCGATTACCGCTTTGTCACAGAACTGATGAACTTCAAGTCCGGTGAGCGGAAGCGTTCTCCTTCTGATGGCGGCTGATGGTCTGACTCATGAAGCATTTTTGACCTTTCATGTGAGGGAGCGCGGTGGGAGCCGGTTTAGCTCGTGCTGGTTTGCGGCGCCTTCCGTCCGTGAAACCAGGGTTAGAATCCGGGCTGCTCCCTGTTCCCTTCTCCACTTCTGTGCCGGTCCCAAGCCCGGTTGCTTTGAGAGGGTTGCGTCAGGAAGGGCATCCGGCGTAAAACATTGCCAGGTTTACCATGCGACTCGTTCGCTGTGGCGACCCCTGATGGGAAAAAGCTGAAGGAGAAACAACATGTGAGGGAGCGCGGTAGAAACCTGCAGGCAGACGTGTTCTGAGCGCAGAAAGAAAAGGTTTAGGACATGACAGGAGTTTCAGCTGTAAAGCTGTCACGCCTCACATTTAAAATGACTCCACCTGAAGCAGAATTGAGCCGACAACCCTTTCCCTGATAGGAAATCTGTGTTTTCTTCCTCCAGCGGGACGATTTCCGAGGCTCAGCCTTCGCTTCCAGCTGAGGCGCAACAGAGGCGTCTACATCATCCAGTCCTACATGCCTTCCATCCTGCTGGTCGCCATGTCCTGGGTGTCCTTCTGGATCAGCCAATCAGCAGTTCCGGCTCGTGTGACCTTAGGTTGGTTTTGTTTTGAAGCTCCCGCTCATTTTTTTTACTCGTGCTATTTTTTGAGGTCAAATGACCCTTTGGGCCAAAATGAAACCAGTTTCTTATCGTCATGGCCTTCGCCAGCTATGATGTCATCAGAAAAGGTCATTTATGTGTGACTAGCCTTGGAATAACAACAGAATAATAAGATTACCCCCCCCCCCCGGTTACCATGGATACTAAATCTAGCCACAGGGCAAAGGTTTTCATCTTCCTTTTGTCGTGCAGGTGGACATTTTTATTTTGGACTAATTCTGAACTGACCCGGCTCCAGTTACTTTAATTTAAGTGTGCTTCAATCTGGAAGTCCAACTCCCCCCCCCCCCCCCCTGATTTAAACTGATGCTGGGTTCGTGTTCGTCCACATCTTTGTTTGTGGCTTTTCTTAGTTTTTATTTCTCTGGTAAATGTTTGCACCTAAATGATTCAGATCATAAAAAAGGATCAACCACATTTTTTAAGGATCCTTTTTTCTAAAGTAAAAACCGTCCTGGATCTGCGTGTCTGAGGACAAAATCCCGTTTGATTGATGGGATGTTAGTTTAGGAAATTCTGTTTTATCCACAGAATCCAGAACCTTTAAACGCACCGTCATCAGTCCAGCAAATCTTTTCTATAAAAATCTTCTGGGATGTTTCTTTTCTTTTCTATACAGCTTTTAAAAAATAACAGCTTTTAAAAAATAACAACACAAGCCGGACGCCACGGCTAAAGCGGCGGCGTAGATCTTGACTAAAGAATGGGCAGATTCTGTTCACGTTTCTCAGGGAAAAGTCCATCTAAAATCAGCCTTCAACACTCTCTTTTTACAGCATTTCTGAGTTCAACTTATCAGGAAAACGTCCCGAACCCGAAGGCTGGTCGCCTAGTTGAGCTTTTCACCTGGGAATGACAGAGATGAACTGATGAAGCTCAGGCTGCAGCTGCATGAAGGCAGGAGAAAAGCTGCTGCTCCCACAGACTCAGACATGTTTGCTCTCCTGCAGGGATAACAACCGTTCTCACCATGACCACCTTGATGGTCAGCGCACGCTCCTCGCTGCCGCGGGCATCCGCCATCAAGGCCCTGGACGTGTACTTCTGGATCTGCTACGTGTTCGTGTTTGCCGCCCTCATCGAGTACGCCTTCGCCCACTACAACGCCGATTACCGACTGAAAGAGAAAAGCAAGGTGAAGCCCAAGCTGAGCTCTGAGGTGAGTTCTCCATCAGACTGCATCAATGGGCAGGGTTTGAGGGACCAGCCTTCACACGGGGCAGACCTGGAGGCGGGGCAGACCTGGAGGCGGGGCAGACCTGGAGGCGGGGCAGACCTGGAGGTGGGGCAGACCTGGAGGCGGGGCAGACATGGAGGCGGGGTAGACATGGAGGCGTGGCAGACATGGAGGCGTGGCAGACATTTAGGCGTGGCAGACATGGAGGCGGGGCAGACATGGAGGCGGGGCAGACCTGGAGGCGGGGCAGACATGGAGGCGGGGCAGACCTGGAGGCGGGGCAGACCTGGAGGCGGGGCAGACCTGGAGGCGGGGCAGACATGGAGGCGGGGCAGACATGGAGGCGGGGCAGACATGGAGGCGGGGCAGACCTGGAGGCGGGGCGCTGTCACATCTACTGCGGTCTGCCCCTCTGTTAGAGATGACCCCCCCAACAGGATTATCCACAATACTCTAGTTTACACAAAAGATGGAAACTAAAACTGATGCTATTGAAGATGCAGCTGATGTCAAGTGGAGCAGCAGGGATGGATGGTACCAACTTGGTCACATACACCTGGGTGGGTTCTGCGGGTTTTTGGGTTGTCTGGTTCCGAGGAGGGTCGTAGAGAGGAGGGGCTGCATCTTATGGGAATGAGGTGTGTCTTATGTTTTCCCGAAGGCTCGTACGACCACCTCAAGGGACGCCATGATAATGGAACGTACCATTGTTGTGTGTGATGTGAGTTTATCGTGACGTGACGCTGCACACACTTATGATGCTGTCGAACGGCGTCCTTACGCCACTCTCTAGTGTTTAGTGACTTCTGGCTCCTTACTGACCGCATAAATGCTGCCTGCGTCTGACCTACTCCCCCCCTACTCCCCCCTACGTGTTGTAGAAGTGTTCTCTACCACCTGTCGCCGCAGCATGCACAGAAAAACCACCTTTTTCCGTCTACAGGGTCACCGGGCCGTCCATCACCTGATATTTCCTGTGTTTTGACCACGTTACACCTGCAGACAGCCCATAAGGACCGGTGGGACTGAGGCTGTAACTGTATCAGACAAACGTGGAATCAAAGCTGATTAATGACAGAAAACCATTTCTACCCACTGTGGAAAATGGGGGTCCTTCCCCCTGTGTTCCTTCAAAGTACTTACAGTAAAAATGTATATAATATTAGGAAAATACTACAGGAGGATCCAGCAAAACGTTTCTAGAAGAATGGGAGTTAACCTTTGACATTTATTTCCTTTATTTGTTTTACTTAAAAAAAGAAGTTTAAGTTACCATTACTGACATCTAGTGGCCGAATCAGACACAGCAGTTCAATGTCAACAGCTGTTGTCTCCTATTCAGACTGAGGTCCGACTCAGAAGAGAAGGAGCGTTTTGGAACTCTCATAACTCAGTCACACTTTTTTCTGTCTCCACAGTCCATCGTGAAGAACGGCAAACAGGCCATGGTCCTGTTTTCCCTGTCTGTCACCGGCATGAACCAAGGCGTGGTTATTTCCAACCGCCAGGGCCGCACGCAGCGCTCCGGCAGCGAAATCCCTGGAGAGAGAGGCACGGAGGAGGCGGTGCCCCGGAGGAGGAGGTCAAGGCCGGTGGAGGAGAGTGAGGAAGAGAAGAAGTGCTGCTCCAAGTGTGTCTGCAAACCCATCGATGCAGACACCATCGACATCTACGCCCGCGCTGTGTTCCCCTTCACCTTCGCCGTGGTCAACGTCATCTACTGGGTGGCGTACACCATGTAAGGGGGGGCAGGTTTAACTGGAGGGCGGCCATCCGGAGATGTATAGAAAAAAATCTGTAGATTTGTGCCAACAAACCGCTGAGCTGAACTGCTGATGTAGGGGGGGGCACGTCTGCCAAGAGGAGCCTGAAGGTGGAGCCTCACCTGAAGGTGGAGCTTCACCTGAAGGTGGAGCTTTACCTGAAGGTGGAGCCTCACCTGAAGGTGGAGATTCACCTGAAGGTGGAGCCTAACCTGAAGGTGGAGCCTTACCTGAAGGTGGAGCTTCACCTGAAGGTGGAGCCTCACCTGAAGGTGATGGTGGAGCGCCGCCTGAAGGTGTGATGGAGCCTTGGATGCGTGTCATCCTTCCAAAGTCGACAAAGAAAGCGACTTTAGTAATTGTAATCAAGGACCTGCTCCTCCAGATCTCCCTGTTCTCCTGCATCTCCACCTGGAGGTGTCCCGTTTACTCTGCATGGCTGATAACACATTGCCCCCCCCCCCCGTACCCATGAGGCTCTTTTCTATCTCCCCCTTATTTTCATATTCATAGAAGGTGAGGAGCAGCTTCTCTCCTCCTGCCAGTTCTGCCTGTCTCCCCCTCATTAAAGGACCTCCCCCTCATTAAAGGACCTCCCCCTCATTAAAGGACCTCCTCCCCATGATTGTGTCTGTGTTTGTTCTCCATTTACATTTTTGTAGGAAATAGTTTCTTCTGTGTGAAAGAAGTTCGTCAGAACTTCTCCTCTGAGTTGTGGGCGGGACTGTTGGTGGGGAGTAAGCCTCCACTGATTTCCCATAATCCCTTTGTTTACCCGCCCTCCCACTAGTTCACAGCCATAACCTAACATTAGCGGTCCAGCAGAAGCATCAGATCCATCCATCCGTCAGGTTAGACCCAGATCCAGCTCAGACCAGGAGAACAAAGACGTTCATGGATCTGTTTGTCTGATGCATCAGAATGGGAGGGGCAGGGAGCTTGTGGCCCCGCCCAGCGTATTTTCTACAGCTCAAACTTTTTCAAACTGCATGTTTTCATCTGCTCCTGATTCACGATTTGAATAAAGAAATCCTCAGAAATGCTGTTTTTTCTAAATTGTCCTCTGTGATCATCTGCTAAAAGAAGACGTTAGAAACACCAAAAACATCCTTTTTCATCAGTGACCTTCAAAGAGGAACCACTCTACTGCTTCCTGCTGGTGGGCGTGGCTTTGCTGGGCGTGGAAAAGGCCGTCAGGCTGATGTTGGCCCTCACAGATGGGAGGGGGGGCATTGGAAAAGAGGGAAACAGTCAATTCTGTATCTCATCCTTCATCACTTTGCCGTGTTTGATGGCAGAGCGGCGGCTTTGAACTCAGTCTGAACGACGGCGTCTGTCTGCAGGCGTCTCCTTTGAAGTTCCGCCCTCGTGGCTAAAACTGGGATTTGCATTCGTAATAAGAATGATCTCTGGAAGCTGATGCTTTTCGTGGTGGTAGAGATGGGAAGGGGGGGGGGGGGACTAAACCGCTAGAAGAGCTATCCCTCATCTTTGGCCCCCCCCATGCCTCCCCTCAGCATCGCCATCCCATCAGACTCCTTTCTGTGTAGCTGCAGTCCAGCGCTGCCCCCAGTGGCTCCTCCAGCCATGGGCTACAGTTGTTGGTTCACAGCCCCCCCACAGGGGTGGGCGTGCAGCTACAGATACCCCCCCGGAGTGTCACACCCAGATCCCTTCTGGTAAAAAAAAGGCAGAAACATCTTCAGTGGGATTTTGGAGGAAATGACCAAAACGACCAAATGAGGGGATGGGGGCGGGGCCTGTGGGTCAACCATGGACTGAACCATATATAGCTGGACATCACGTATGACGTCTCCCATAGAAAAATATCTTGCTACGCTTCCAACCAAATGAAGTCAACATCTACGTTTCTATGGCAAGGACTGAGGCCACGCCCCTTCCACTGAAAGCGGGCCGGGAGAATCTGTCCATCAAACGCTTCAAATGTTCATCGTGCTTCAGCAAAAACATCCAAACTAGGATTAAAAAGGACCAGAACCACTGAGGAACAGCGGTTTGATTCTCTAGAGACGTCTGTGGGAGTTTGGCTTCTTGAAACCACTTCCTGTTTGGAACACGAGGGGGGAGGTTGTCCAGGTCAGTTCTTATTTTGCTGTTGATGGGGTCAAAACACCAGAGACTCGTCTGTGGCACCAGCAGCAATGATGGCTGTGGTGCAGAGGTAGAGTGATCGACCTCTGATTGGGGATTGCAGGTTTGGTTCCCACTTTGCGTGTCCATGTGCTGGGGTGTCTTTCAGCTAGACACTGAACTCCACGTTGCTCCCGGTGGTTAAAGGGTGGTGCCAGTGTTTGGTGTGGTGCAGCCATCAGTGTGTGTGTGAATGGGACGGTGAAGCAGTAGTAGACGCTGTCACCATCTCTTGGTTCTTGGTTGATCCAATGACCAACGAGCATGGCTGATCCTCCATTTGACGGACCCTTCCCAAATATTCTGGGATTCGCTTGTTGGCCTCTTTACTCAGGGCGCGGTGGGGCTGGGGCTTGAGAACTGGATGGCTGGACTGGACCGGACCATACCACGCTCTGTGTAGCAGGCTGATGCTCAAAGGAGACCGGTCACATGACCGCCTCCTGGTCTACCATGAAGACGAGGCAGATATGCCGGACATGCTTTCAGGGACCTGGAGTCAAAGCCAACTGGGTCGTGGTCATCACTGCCTGGTTCTGTTCTGCTGGGCCTTCATGCGGGTTCTTGTGGTTCTCAGCAGGTTTGTCCCTCACCTGCTGAGCCCCAGAGGGGGAGGAGGCCTCCCCTGCAATCCCGCGGCTCCTCTTTTGCTCACAGCTGGACTCCATCGTGGTCCATTTCTGCTTATTCACCTGCAAGAACAGCATCATCTTCATCATCCTCCGACTGGGGATCTACAGCCGAACCCGCGGCTGCAGAGCTGTGACGAGGAGGAGGAGGGGAGTGAAGAGCATCCCTGCTGAAGAGCTTCACTGTCATGGAGTTTCAGAAACAGGAAAGCTGGAAATCTTTGAGAACAAACCAGAGAGCCAAATCCAACCTCTGTGAGCCTGCAGTGAAGTCTGCTGAACATTCTTCCTTTGGTTTGACAGAAGCTGAGAGATCAGGAGAAGCACAGAGGAGCAGAAAACTCAGGAAAGAAACATTCCCTTTGATTCCCACTTTTAACCATTAGGTGGCAGTGTTGTCAAGTCAACTGAAGGCCAACATGGATAAATATTTATCATGGCTGCAACATGCATGACTGTTAAACAGAGAAAAGCAGAGAAACGGCTCCACAGGTTTGGTTGAAAGATCTCATAATAAAAAAGAAGGTCATCTGAAGACATGACCACATTATTTTTGGTTGCCTGATCTAAATGAGGGACCCTTCATCTCAGGACAGGCAGAAAGTGCCTCCATGCCAGGACCAGGAGACCGTCACCTCATGAAGGTGTTTTTTATTCCAGTGAAAATGTAGGAAATGAATCCCTTCAGTCACATCCACCATCCTGTCAGATGTTTGTGCTGCTGCTCATTACGGTAAAAGAAAAACCTTTGAGAAAAGCTAAACCCTGGAACATGTTTGGACAAACCTCTGAGGTTCAGTTCTCATCCTCACTGGATCCAGAGATGACTGGTGGTGTCCGCTGAGGGCAGGGCGACCCCTTCCCTCTGGGAATGCTCAGGTGTTGAGCAGCATCTCAACCTTTGCAGCCCTGATTCTGTCGGCTTCATCTGACCTGCAGCTTCTCCATGAGGCTCAGCAAGCTGCAGCTCTTTGTTCCCCCTGAGCTTCTCCTGTCAGAATGAGAAAAGGAGATTTTCCACAACAGTGGCAGCAGGGAGCTTCAGAAGGACCTGCTGGAGATGTTCTCTGGTGTCAGTGCATCACTGGGGGTGGAGCCACCTCCCAAGAGAAAGACATTCCCTGCTGAGATTCTAATGTCTGCAGTGCCTACAGCTCTGATCACTTCAAAAAGTTCCTGCTGGATAACCTGCAGAACCAGGAGAACATGTGAGGACCCCGGAGAACATGTGAGGACCCCGGAGAACATGTGAGGACCCCGGAGAACATGTGAAGAACCAGAAGAACATGTGAGGACCTAGGAGAGAACATGTGAGGACCCAGGAGAACATGTGAAGAACATGTGAGGACCCAGGAGAGAACATGTGAGGACCTAGGAGAGAACATGTGAGGACCTAGGAGAACATGTGAGGACCTAGGAGAACATGTGAGGACCCAGGAGAGAACATGTGAAGAACCAGAAGAACATGTGAGGACCTAGGAGAGAACATGTGAGGACCCAGGAGAACATGTGAAGAACATGTGAGGACCCAGGAGAGAACATGTGAGGACCTAGGAGAGAACATGTGAGGACCTAGGAGAACATGTGAGGACCTAGGAGAACATGTGAGGACCCAGGAGAGAACATGTGAAGAACCAGAAGAACATGTGAGGACCTAGGAGAACATGTGAGGACCCAGGAGAGAACATGTGAAGAACCAGAAAAACATGTGAGGACCTAGAAGAGAACATGTGAAGAACCAGAAGAACATGTGAGGACCCAGGAGAACATGTGAAGAACATGTGAGGACCCAGGAGAGAACATGTGAGGACCCCGGAGAACATGTGAGGACCCAGGAGAACATGTGAAGAACCAGAAAAACATGTGAGGACCCAGGAGAGAACATGTGAGGACCCAGGAGAACATGTGAAGAACATGTGAGGACCCAGGAGAGAACATGTGAGGACCCCGGAGAACATGTGAGGACCCAGGAGAACATGTGAGGACCCAGGAGAACATGTGAGGACCCAGGAGAGAACATGTGAGGACCCAGGAGAACATGTGAAGAACATGTGAGGACCCAGCCTGTCCCAGAGGAACCGGCACACTGATAGAATTGAGGGTTCTTGCCACAGCGTGATGTGGGCAGAACAATAGTCTGATGAAAGCGGCGTGAGCTTCAGAAGAGTCGTCTTCCTCTTCAGATTAGCTGCACGCTTTAACACGATTGTGTGGGAATGTAGGAGGATGGGCATGTTAGATCCACGGGCTGCCCTACATACATCCACACAGAGGAAAAAACCTTAACCCTCTCATACCATCAGGGGTGAATTACCAGTCACAGAGAAACGCTGCACCAGCTCTTATTATGGGATGTTCACAGACAAGTCCATAGCTACAGGAAGATCTTTCTTCTTCTGCTCTGACAAAGGAGCTTCAGATCTGCGTCCTTAACTTGAATTAGAACCTGGATCTTCATGTTTCCACAGAGGAGAAGGTTCACTGAACTGGGGATCCTGCTGGGTTACGTTGAACCAGCAACAGGAGTTTAACCAGACGTGATCGACCCGGAGAAGATCCACCAGCCGCATGGATGACCTGTTAGTAAACACAGTAAAGCAGAATGGCAGCTCTTGCAGACGCATTACAAACAGGCTGTTTATTGAAGGCAGACAGTTTTTAGGATAAATGACAATCCCCACATGTATTGAAGTGTACATCAGAGTGTGGCAGTACGCCTCAGTGTCTTAGCGGGGACTTCAGCTTGAAGTCAAGCTGCTGACAAGCTGCCTGGGAAAAAATTCATGACAGGTTTGTCAATTTCCGAAGCAATCTGAAGGCTGCAGACCAGAGCCTCTGAGAAATGAGCTCAACCCAAACCGCCGCGGCTTCCATGACAGCCAGCATTTTATCACACACCACAATTTGCCGCTTGCTATCAAATCATCAGAAAGTCCAGGCACGGCGAGTTGCAGCCGCCGTGAAGGAGGCAAAAACAAAAGCAAACTTCAAATGAACCCCACTACTTCCTGACAGGCAGCTGAAGATGCAGCTCATGCAGCGGCCCGGGTGGAAACTAATGAGCTTCTCTGCTGTGGATCAGAGACGCTGCATGGCTGACTTGTTTCACAGAGTGGAGGAAGCCCAAGAGACAAAGCCACGATTCCCCAAAACTACTGCCATGAACCGTCATTTAAATCAATGGAGGGTTCATGCTCATCCCTCTTGCTTACCGTACCACCATGAGTTCATGCAGCTGAAGATACGAGCCGCTTCATGAAAATTTAAATCAAAATAAACTCTCCAAAGCCACAGGAGACGAGCGATCAGGCTCAGGGGAGCAGCTCATCCATTTAGGAAGCGGTCAAACAGGCAGAGCTAACTTTAGTCTCATCAAACTCGCCTCACTGCGCAGCACTGAAGGAGCCACGGCTACCGTCAGCTGATCCCTGCATGTAAACAGAAGCTGCGCTCTTCGTCTCTGCATCCTCATGGTCTTCAGGGAGCTGCTGACCATCCAGCTCCAACAGATATGACCCAACGTGTGAGCAAAGCACAGGAATGTGGCGTCAAAGGAGGGAAATATTTACCAGAATCATTTTAAAGTACGGAGAAACTGAAATGACAAACATTAGAAAAGGGTCAGATTCAGTTTTCTGTGGCTAAATATCTGAACAACATTTGTAAATCTGCACCTTCATGCAGGAACTGAAGTTCTCTGTGGCTTCAGGGAGAAAAGGTCATTGGACCTCATTCAGAACGACCCCCCCGGGAGATCTGAGCATCCCCCCAATCCAATCCCAGGCACAAAGCGGGGCCCCCAAGGGAGACCTGCCCCACGCTACAAGCAGCCACCCACCAACCTGCGGGAACTCCAATAGGGCTGGGGCCACTCCCACCACCCAAGAGGAAGAGGCTCAAGAGAAGTGGGGGCCCTGGTAAAAATGGGTTAACCAGGGTCCCCCACTGGTTGAATTTTGGAGGGCCCTGGTGCTTAAGGGCGCGGTCCAGATCCAGCACTACAGGGACACGGGCCCCCCAGGTTCAGATGTGATGGGATGTTATCCCGGCTCATAGTCTAGCGAGGGATTCCTCTCCGTGGGTGGGGGGCCGGGCCACCGGATCCGGTAACCGACACCCAAATGAACACGGGCACCATTGCTGCTGGGGGCCCAGCCCCCGAATGATTGAAACAGCTGCCCCCCAACCCACCCAAACTTCATCTCTTTCTGTTCTTGCTAAAGCAAGATAGGCTCCAGCAACCCTAAAATGGGTAAGCATTCTCTGAAGGGGAATGGATGAATGAATGGATGAATGAATGGATGGATGGATGAATGGATGGATGGATGAATGGATGGATGGATGAATCGATGATAGATGGATGGATGGATGGATGGATGAATCGATGATAGATGGATGGATGGATGGATGGATGGATGAATGGATGAATGAATGGATGGATGGATGGATGGATGAATGGATGGATGAATGGATGGATGGATGGATGAATGGATGGATGGATGAATCGATGATAGATGGATGGATGGATGGATGGATGGATGAATGGATGAATGAATGGATGGATGGATGGATGGATGAATGGATGGATGAATGGATGGATGGATGGATGAATGGATGGATGGATGAATCGATGATAGATGGATGGATGGATGGATGGATGAATGGATGAATGGATGAATGGATGGATGGATGATGAATCGATGATAGATGGATGGATGGATGAATAGATGAATGAATGGATGGATGGATGAATGGATGGATGGATGAATGAATGGATGAATGAATGGATGGATGAATGGATGAATGAATAGATGGATGGATGAATGGATGAATGAATGGATGGATGGATGAATGGATGATAGATGGATGGATGGATGAATAGATGAATGAATGGATGGATGGATGAATGGATGGATGGATGAATGAATGGATGAATGAATGGATGGATGAATGGATGAATGAATAGATGGATGGATGAATGGATGAATGAATGGATGGATGGATGAATGGATGAATGAATAGATGGATGGATGGATGAATGAATGAATGGATGGATGGATGGATGGATGGATGGATGGATGGATGGATGAATGAGTGGATGAATGGATGGATGGTTGAGTGGATGAATAGATGGATGGATGGATGAGTGGATGGATGGATGGATGAATGGATGATTAGATGGATGAATGGATGAATAGATGGATGGATGGATGGATGGATGGATGGATGGTTGAGTGAGTGGATGAATAGATTGATGGATGGATGGATGGATGAATGGATGGATGGATGGATGAATGAGTGGATGGATGGATGGATGGATGAGTGGATGGATGGATGGATGGATGGATGAGTGGATGAATAGATTGATGGATGGATGGATGGATGGATGAATGGATGGATGGATGAATGAGTGGATGGATGGATGGATGGATGAGTGGATGGATGGATGAGTGGATGAATAGATTGATGGATGGATGGATGGATGGATGAATGAGTGGATGAATGGATGGATGGATAAGTGGATGAATAGATGGATGGATGGATGAATGGATGGATGGATGAATGGATGAATGGATGGATGGATGGATGAATGGATGGATGGATGATTGGATGAATGGATGTATTGATGAATGAATGGATGGATGGATGGATGGATGAGTGGATGAATAGATGGATGGATGGATGGATGAATTGATGGATGGATGAATGGATGAATGAATGGATGGATGGATGGATGGATGAATGGATGGGTGGATGAATGGATAGATGGATGGATGGATGAATGGGTGGGTGGATGAATGGATGGATGGATGGATGAATGGATGGATGAATGGATGAATGGATGGATGGATGGATGGATGAATGGATGGATGGATGAATGGATGAATGGATGGATGGATGGATGGATGGATGAATGGAAACTACTATGACGATCCATGAGCTTTGAGAGTGAACACGCTTCTCCCGTTGACGTGTATAATGTCAAACATGTGAAACACATGGAAGCGACTGCAGCAGCTTTAGACATTTTTTGGTGGCATGCTTTGGGTTTGCAGCTCTGCACCGATCAGCCGTCATGATTGTGTTCCATCTTTCTCTGGCTCGTTTACATGATGTCATTATGTAGGACACGGGCAGCCAGGAGCGCTCTGGAAGACTTCTGACAGTGAATGGAGCAGATCTATTTCAGGAAGTGGGTTAGTGGTGAGGGGAACGTTTGGCTTCACAGAGTAAACATGTTTCCAGACATGAAGACGTTTGTTTTTCTACACTTCAGCTCCTACACTGTCTGAACCCAGTCTGACGCGACCTCTGACGCCCTCCAGGCGTGAAGACTGAATGAAGTCAGTGAGGTCACGTCACAGCGTTTAGACTTTTGGAAACTTTTCATGTAACTGAATCAGTAGGATAGCCCACACAGCTGCACATTTGGGCCTGCTTCTATGTTTTGGGCTCACGGTGCCACTAAGAAATCTGTCTGAGATCATTTCCTCCAGACTTTATGACTATAAGCTGCTTCTCTTCTTCATTCAGGACAGCTCCGGTTGCTTTCTGCTGGCATGGCATCATGGAGTCCTGAACAAAAGGAGAGTTCTGCAGAGTTCTGCAGCAGAAGTGAAGTCGGGCTGGACCCAGAGTTTTCTGTATTTGAAGGAGTCAAAAACAGAGAGAAATGTCTTTGGTGACACCTCTACTGCGGACCTTACTGCTCTTTGACAGCCGTTTCACATTTGACAAACAGATGAACACTGTTGTCAAAAAGAGTTTTGTATCATTTTATCTAAAGCTGAAGCCTCCTTGAGCCGCAGTGATGAAGAACCAGCCGTCCACGCCGTGATCACCTCTCACGTGGATTATTGGAACGCTCAGTGTCACTGGCGATCACTGAACCGCCTCCAGTTGGTCCTGAACGCAGCAGCGCGGCGGGAACATCCAGACGAGCACTCATCGCTCCAGGACTCAGATCCCTTCACTGACTCCCTGTTATTTCAGAATTCAGTTCAAACGTTCACTGTTTGCTCTGGTTTGAGCCTTAAAGTGTCTGCAGCCGTTCTAGAGTTCAAACCAGAACCTGCCTCATGTTCCCTGGTTACCATGGAAACACTGGGGTGACTGTGCCTTTTCTGTGGCTGGCCCCCAGTCAGGGACTGATATTCCTGCAGAGCTGGGCATGACATCAGACCTAAACAGTTTTAAAAACTCTTTTTGTTGTTTTTCATGTTTCTATCTGCCTTTCAGTATTTTACTCCCTGTTGGCATTTTGTGCAGTTTTTCATCTTTGTTCTTAGTTTGCTGAACTTTTAACTCTCTTGTTGCCTCTTTTTGTTGGTACCCTGATGGCGTCGCTAAGAGCTGTTTAAATAAAGGTTCATTCATTCAGAATGAATACACATAATGTTTTTCGCTGAATAAAAACACAGTAACACAACTTCCTCTTTTACCTGTGCAGGTGTGGCTCCGCCTCCTCCGTGTCTTCCAGCTGTCAGGGTTCTCTGCGCCGGTGGTCATTCCTCAGACCGGTCTCTCTGTGGTTTCACCACAGACGTGCTGGGAGGAAAAAAAAGCACCTGAAGGACTCAAACTCCATTGACCTGATCGTCAGCAGAGCCTTCCCTCGTTCTCCATCATTCTCTAGGAGCTGCAGAGCCTTCTTTCAGTCAGACAACTCTTGCAGTAAAGAAGATTTATTCCATATTTCTTTAAGTTTGGCATAGGGCTCCATTCAGATACATAAAACAAAGATCTCCATAGAAAAGCTATGGTAATAAACTGCCCTAAGACCAAAGAAGAGAATGTGAATGTATAATCAGTGTGTAAGTCACATGAAGTGTGTTTCGGAGGCGTTCCATATTCAGACTTACAAGTATGACAGCTATGTGTGACCCGGCACCTTTGACCGTTGGGCCGCTCCCATTCGAGTACAGCGCCACGAAGGGAACACACCATCTAGATAGAAGAGAAAAAGATCCAGGCAAATTGAACGTGGAGCCAATGTCCGCAAAGACGCTATAGAGAAATATAATTTATAACCGCCACAAACCTGTAAGACGACACAAAGCTTAACTTCCAAAATCCGTCGCTTTCATCAGAAGTACTAAGATACGAGCTTAAAGGCCATCATTTCGAGGCTTTCACCTGGCAAAATATAGTATTTAAACATCTATAATCCAATAAATTATTTTTCATTCTGCAGCTAACAAATTGGTTGATTTAGGTCTGAATTCTCTTTGGAATGTGGAGGAGGTTAACGCCCCATTACTTCCAGGGCAGAAATAGGTACGTGGAGTGCAGTTGTCGTTGCGACACCAATTCAAGGAGAGCAGGGGCAACGGTCTGCAGGGAAGCTGCAGGATGAGCAGAGACTGTGGAACTTGGAGCCAGCTAACTTTGTCAAGGTTTATGTCATCCACCAGAAACTGAGTGCCGACCGGGTAGTATGGGGTCGCAGGCTCAGGAAGTGATGTGTAGAGAAAGACAAAGCAGTATTAGTCTTGGCAATGAATATGTAAATAACTTAGAACTGATCACCATCAGTGTTCTGACGCATGATCGCTTTCTCTTACTTATTCCTTCATTTGCAGGAAGACTTCAAACCTTCCATTGAACGACAGTCTGAACTTGTTCTCAGGCACATTGTCAGGTTGGTTTTTATTTGCGTTTTGTTTTTTGAACGAGTTTCTTCCATCAGTGACTCCTGCTTCATCCACAACAGAAGAGTTTGCACATTTACGAAGCTGCTGAGCAAAACAAATACACAAAATCTCTTCTGGTTCAGGTTTCTGGCAGAACCAAGGGTTCACCTGGGAGCCAAAGACTCCACCCTTAGAGGCAGCAAGACCAAGACTTTTAGGTCCAAGCATGAGCTTCTGGACCTCCAGGTGACACAGGTTTGTCCAGAAGAACCTGCGGTGCTGCTGATGGAGCTCTGAGGATTAAAAGCTCCGTCTGGTTTTTCCGTTTCCTGCCTCTCTCTCTGCTGTCAGACCCACCGTTCAGCTGATGGTGATGATGTTGGTCAAACGTTCAGGTCAACACAAATGCCAATCATTCTAGCGTTTCTGGACTGTTTGTGGATCTGACAGCCTTCTCCAACACACACAGAAGAGATGCTCACAAAAACTACAACAACACATCACACTAACTATGGAAACAGGGCCATAGCTACTGTGTCTTCATTCTGAGTGCTGGACTTGTCCCTGAAACCCACTTAGTGTGAGTTGATGAAACCTGTTCTCCTTCATGCCCCCCTCAAGGAGGCCCTCTCACAGTTGCAGACTGGGTCAAGACCTGATTTCTGTTTCCATCATAACCGCCTCGCCTCACTTCCTGACAAACGACCAACCAGAATACTCAAAGGGGGTCAAACGTCTCCTCCAATCCTGGCTTCCTTTATCCGGTTCAATCCACGTTCCACACTGAAGAACACAAAAACACTGAAGAACACAAAAACACTGAAGAACACAAAAACACTGAAGAACACACACTGAACACACACTGTCACATAGCTGAAATGTTCATCATCTGGACAGAAACAAGAGGAAGAGGTGAACTTTCTCTCTGATCTCATTCTTTACTGGGGTTTATCACTTTTTAATGCACACCCAGCAGCCAATCAGAATCAAGTATTCACATGGACCTGGGTATCAGGGGGACATGCGTTGCATAGGGGCTACAGAGGGCGCCAAACCGAAGTTGGAAAATTATTTGTAGTCCGTATTTTTAAATGTCACAGCTGTTTGTGCACGTATGAATGATATGTAACAGAAGCACATCATAACTGATGGGGCGAGGGTAGGAAATCCAAGTTTCTTTGGCATATTTCTATCATTTGTATGATCAGTTTGATGAAAAATCAAATGTGTAGTGTTTGTTAAACTCTCGTTTGGTTTTGCTTCAGCTTTTATTACATTAATGGAATCCACAGTTCCATTGGAACTTCCTCACTCAATGAGGACGACTACCTGTCCACAGCAGTAATGTGAAGGTAACGGAATTTATTGTCTCTAATTAGTATTAAAGCTGTAAAACTCACTATTGAGTCTGCATAACTATACTTATACATACTCCCATATTATAGCTTTTTTCTCCCTTAGGCTATTTGTTCAATTTGGTGATCAACTCAACAGGTCTTTAACTCTGGGTCACAGGGAGGAGTTTGGTTAAACTAACTCCTATTTGCTGCTCTGGAAAAGACATACTCAGACCAATCAGAACACTTCACTCACTAAATGCAGGACTGCTTGTGGTTCCTAGAATTAGTCAAAGTACGGTTGGAGGTAGAGCGTTTAGCCACCAAGCCCCTGTCTTATGGAATAAACTCCCAGCTCATGGAAGAGAGGCCGACTCAGTTTCTACATTTAAAGTTAGAGGTGGACCGCTGTGCCTCTGCACCACACCTGTCCCAGTGGCTGAATAGATTTCATTTGAGTGACGTCACACTCAGTCCCTCCAGTTCTCAGGTCCAGTCAATGTGCTGAACCCACAGGCGTGTGCAACATGCTTCCAACACACAGCACTCATATCAGCTTTGTGTAGGGTCGCTGCTCACTGATAGCTATGGACCTTTTGACAGACCACTGACATAAATATGATCAGCTGATACACTAATGTAATACTTATGACTATACATTTGGAAACAGAGACAGACAAGCCCATAAAGGGTTCAAACAGCTGTTGTGGGTCAGTCCTTGGAGGACAGAGAACATTATTCTGAAGCCGTCATGCTTCTTTTGCATGTGCCTCATGAAGGAGCCTCTCAGTTGGAGGGTCTCTGTGGACAACGTCCCACGTACCTGACAGCCGGGGATCCACAGCATTTAGAGAACGTCTTTCTCAGATGGACGTCCTCTGCTGTGGAGCTCCAGTCTACCGCAGGAAATGCAGCCATGAAGTCCACCACCAGGCCGTCCCAGATGGCAGTGACCCCTGCTGTCCTTTTCTGTTCCTGCTGAAGGACACGCCTACATCCTCTCCTTCCTCCACCAACCGTAGACCTAGCTCCGCCTTTACGTCAACAGCACCAGCGGCGGTTCTGGTTAAGCGGGCCATGAACCATCCGGTCTGACAGTTCTGTTCATGATTGATTTGGTTTGGTTTTTATGTCGGATGCCCCTCCGACAACCCTCTGCATTTATCCGGACTTGGGACCGGCACATGCGAGCACAGAGTGGTGCCCACATGTGGTTGCATTAAAACACGCTAGAAACTCAAATATGCCAAATACCATCAAAGTACTTTATCTATTTAGCGTGTTTTTAATTTGATTTAGGAATTATTGTATTATTTAGATGTGGGCAGCTGGCCCTCGGAAATTTCCTTCAGGATCCATCCATCCATCCATCAATAATCCATCCATCCATCCATCCATCCATCCATCCATTCATCGATCATCCATCTATCTATCCATCCATCCATCCATCCATCCATCCATCCATCCATCCATCCATTCATCCATCCATTCATACATTCATCCATCCATTCATACATTCATCCATCCATCCATCCATCCATTCATCGATCATCCATCTATCCTTTCATCCATCCATCCATCCATCCATCCAAACCCTCTGCTTCTCTGGAACAACATAGCTGCAGCGGTCAGACCGTTTTTTTCTGGAAGCTGAGCGATAAAGCGCTTAATGCCTTGCTTTTCTGTGCTGGCTCTGCTCCTGAGCTTTTCTACAGACAAAGACAATCACATTTTCTCAAACTTCTTCAATTCTTTTTGGATACGGGGAAGCCGGAGCGCCCGTAGAGAACCCGTGCTAACTGGATCCTCTTCCAGTGAAACCACAGAAAGACTGCTGTGACTTCCATTCAACAACAACCTTCAATTCAATTTTTAAACAAAAAAGGTTGGGTTGAAGGTTCCACTTCCCTGGAAGAGGATCTGGTTTAAAATCCCTACTGGATCAAAACTGTGTTTTACTGATAATGTGTTTGGTATGAAATATTAACAAAAAGGTTATTTTTTTTTTTTACTTTATGATAAATTTTATTTTAGAAATTCCTCCCGTTTGGAATAAAGAACAAAACTTAAAGGCTGAATGAACCCTGTACATTTCCTTCATGTGGGAAATGTGTATGTGTAATTATTTGCTTCAGTTAAGATAAATCATTTTTGTTAGGTCACCTTAAAAATAACATGTAGTTTTTAGACAATTATTTTCCTTTCGTTCAAATTAATTCAATTAAGTAGGTGTAACTTTGATGCTGCTGTTAGATCGGCACCGCAAGGGATTCTGGGATATCATTCCCTTTGCCTGTCTGGACGGATTTGGGTGGGTTGTGGTTTTTTTACAAAATGTGTTTAGTTGTTTAGCTGTTTTACTGTGTTTCACCGTGTTTTGCCGAGCTATTTTGTCCTACTATGCTTACTTCTCTGCACCATGAGTGAGAGTAAAGAAGAGGATGATGAGTTTATATAGCACCCCTACCATCCAAGCCTGTCATGACAGTGACGGAATATTCTGTGATGAATTTTTGCACTCCGTGCATTATTCCCCCGTTCTTTTTACAGTGATCCCTCGCTATAACGCGGTTTACTTTTCACGGTTTCACTACTTCACGGATTTGCATCGTGCATTGTGTTCTGCATTCTGATTGGCTAAAAAGTCACTCCGCTTCTTCTCTACATGTGCGTCAATAACGTTGCAGTTTAATATGTACACGTACGTAAATCAGCTCGCCAAATTTACATTACGTTTGTGCAAATTCTCTTGCAATTTCGAGTTTCTCTAAAACGCATATAAAAAAGAGCGACAACAACTGTCAATCACTATGTTCTCCTCCTGCACAAACACAGCTGCACCGCGGGCTTCAACAGAAGAAAACACTGCAGAGCGGAGTCAGGATGCAGCGGCTCAGTCTGAAGAGCAGTGAAATACACCTGAGTCACTATTTGTCCCACTGTACTTTGTATTTTTTTATAATCATTTTAAATTTTCTCCCGTTTGATCCAATACTCGTGGTGGGCGGGGCTAATCTCCGCGATTTGAAGCCTTCTGTTCATAATGATGATTAAAATTATTATTTGACAGTACAGTACAGAAGTTATTTGTTGAAAAGAAAACTTTTCTAAAGTACTTTTATTTGTGAAACAAATGCTTGAGCCTGCAAAATGTTTTTTTCTTTCTTTTCAATGTATAATACGGTTTTTAATTGTATAATACTTGTTAAAAAAATAGAGGTTTCTACTTCACGGATTTTGCCTATCACAGGTTCTTTTTGGAACATAACCCTCGCGAAAAACAAGGGTTTACTGTATTGTTATAAAAATGAGCATATCTGCCGGCTCAAACTTAGACATATGAAAGTTCAAGAAATATAATTAATTAAGATGGAAAAAAGATTAATGAAGTAATGTGACATTTAGTTAGATAAATACGTAAATTTGAGTTGTATAAACAATTATTGAGTTTGAATTGATTTAACTAAATTATTTAAATTATTTTTCAGCCGTGTTACTTTTTTAATGGACTTATAATTTCTATCCGCCGTCATTAAAATCTCAGACTCCGTCTCACTTCCGTCTCAAGTGTCGCGCTTTTTTTTTTTTCTCCACGCGTTTCCATGGTGACTCCAGAAATCTGCGATCCATTGAGAATGTCTTTATGTACCTGCTGTGCACGTGCGTTAACCCAGGGTTCCCAGTGGAGCGTAATTACGCCAACTCATATCCGGTCTTTGGGAACCGACATACCCAGAGTAAACAAGTTTAGGCGGATTTCAGCCAGAGTTCAGGGTTAAAGTCAGGCTAGTTTAAACATGCTTCCTGGAATACCCCCCTGATCTGAAGAGCTCCGCGTTCCGCTGTACAGGAGACACGGCACGGACTGAGGAGATTGATTGACAAGGTCTTCAGCCAATCAGGACACAGAACAGGGTGCGCTGTTTAAAAAAGGCAGCATAATTGCTCTGAAAGAATGAGCTAAACCAGGAAAGATGAACTGCTACGTAGAAAGGAAAGACTGTCTTCTATTCTGTTTGACAGGGATTTTAGAGGGTTTCAGGTTGGAGCTGCAGAAGGGGGGAATAAAATGTCCCGTCTTGATTGTGTGGCCAGATAAAAATAAAAAACATGGGTCTCTGATATTGTTCAGTGGGCCGGACCAAACATGGAGGAGGGCCGGATCCAGCCCGCGGGCCGTAGTTTTCCCACCCCTGAGCTAGGTGCAAAACTATAGATCTGCATCCAGTAGGCAATACCCACCGCTTACCCATTTCTCCCTGAATATACAAAATATCGTTATCTAAAGACACATTTTGTATCTGCAGAGACATTGTCAGTTTCAGTTTCAACTTGATTGTACAGAAAAGCCAAAGTAGTGTCAGTCAACTGCAAATGTCTGTCATTTGGCATATCCCAAACAAAATTCTGACATTGAGATTTCTGTCCAAGAGATTCAAAAGACCCTCTATGCTTTTCTTGACGGCGTTGACGCCATGATTTCTTTTGGCCTTTGTAGCCGCCCTCACAAAGATCACCATGAAGATCTGGAAGAGGTTCCAGACCGGCCTTAACCTGTGACCTTGTGACAACAGCAGCAACAATGGTTCGTCTTTTGTCCCTGAGTAAGTCCTGAAAACAAGGACAATCCCTCCCAATAACACAATCAACTGGCATATTGTCCAATACTGCAACTTGCAAAAGAAATGTTTGATCATCCAGTTCCAAAGTAACTTTAGCAGTGGGATACACTTTGCCATCTCCATGGACACACTCAATAACAATTTTGTTCTTATAATTGAGAACATGGTCCGGTAAATAACATTTCTTGGCCAAAGACTTAGAACTGCCACAGTCTAACAAAGCAGTTAAAGGAACACCATTAACAGTCATTGCATAAAAAGAAGCAGAGTCTGAACATGGATGTTGCAACTTAGTAACACTCATTTGTGGCACACAACAATAACCAGACATTTTGGGCTTTTTAAGTGGGCTCACAGAAGCTTTATGTCCAGGCTGCTGACAATAATGGCAGATTAAAGTCTGTTCCCCATTGCAACCCCAGGTATAGTCTTACTCACGGTACTGCTGGTTCTCTGAGCCTCTGGTCTTTTGTCAACCGGCCGCTGACCATCTACAAGGGTGTGATGAAAGACCCGTTGCTGCGTCCTTGGGCCAGTTGTTCTGTGAGCATTAATGTACTGCGTTGGAAGTTTAGCTGCTTCCATCCCTGTTGGTGGTTCATGCTCCTTCACCCACGTACGTACATCAGGATGTAAGGTGCGAAGAAACTATTCAAAGATGATGATTTCTACAATATCTTCATCACCACGTTTGTCAGGCCTTATCCATCAACGATATAATCCCCTAAGACGATGATAGGTCTCTGTAGGAAACTCCCCTGGTGGGACATTAGCGTCTCTGAAACGTTGTCTGTAGGTCTCAGCTGACACATTAAATTTGGCAAATAAAGCCTCCTTGATATCCGGATAAGAGTCTGAGAGGTCCTCATCCATCGCTGAGTAGGCTGCTAGAGCCTTTCCAGTTAACAAAGGTACCAGTCTGTATGCCCATTCAGTGTACACCCAACCCCAAGTCTTTGCAATCCTCTCAAAACGGAGTAAAAAATTTCTATATCTTCCTCAGGCTGATTTGGTAGAATCTTGGGGTCCTTCCGACGGAAGGGTGGTGGTTGCATCATGGGGGGTACAGCAGTCATGTCCATGTCAACTTGATTGCTATCTTCTCCACGATGTGGGCGTGCTGGTGTTGGGAGTGGCAATAAGGAGGCCTCCCTCCTAGCTGAGCGTGGAGAGTCACTCACATCTGTTACAGGTTTTCTCTGGGATTGGAGAACCACCCTTAGGTTCTTCAGTTCAGCCAACAAACCCTCTTCTCTGGACCTCTGTGCTCCAAAGAACTGCTGAAGCATTTCCACCATCTTAGGCTGCTCCACATCTCCACTCGGGCCGGCACACTCTGCTGATGGCCCATCGTCATCATTTTCCCAGTCTGGTTCCACTCCTTCATCCTTCACCGCTTGACTTCTGGTTTGCCTTGTGGGACGTGCGTAGCTCCTCTTTGGGCCTTTGCGGCTTGCCATATTTGGCCTCCTTCCAAGACACTGATCCCACTTCTGATACCATATGTCAGAATAACAAACCACTGTCCACACAAGAGGTCAAGGTGCTCTCAATCTTTATGTTGTCTTTACGCAACATGTGGGTAAAAATGCTCCCATCGACAATGCTTTTAGCAGGAAAGCACCCTACAGTGCAGCAGCATGGAAGCCAGACATCACCAGAGGGCCTCCATCCTGAAAAGAGGTCCTCTTTTATAGGTGGTTGGCTCCACATCTTACCAAACAAACACAATTAACAATCAAAATCAAGCTTTTCTTAAAAAACAAAAGAACAAATGCCTTTTCCTAGCAACCAATGCAACATAAATAAACAAAAATATCCTCAATTCAACAACAATCTTTAAACAAAAAGGCAAAAATAAAAAGAAATCATTTTGAATTTAAAACAGGCCTTTCAAAGGAAACCAAAACAATAGGCGGGTCCACTGGACCAATGAGTTCTATCGCTAGAGGAGACATCACGTAGTTCCTCATGGGAGGAGAGCACCGCCATCTTGGTGAGGTCAAGTTACTGCTGCAGTGCATGTGAACACATTTTTTGCAAAATACCAGTTCATTGTGCGGGTTTCAACTGCCAAAATCAGATAAATGAGTCCATAGAAGGAGGAAGGTGTAACATTTCACAGGTAAGTATTTTAATTTTTTTCTTTTAAGGCTGCAGGGACTTCATTAATAGAACACATGTTGAGATGCATGATGCTACAGGGGGGTATTTCAGGAAGCATGTTTAAACTAGCCTGACTTTAAGCCTGAACTCTGGCTGAAATCCGCCTGAACTTGCTTACTCTGGGTATGTCGGTTCCAAAAGACCGGATATGAGTTGG